>JXSR01S027713.1:72052-103423 GCA_000969725.1 Ophiothrix spiculata | reverse complement strand
TGCATCGACTCACCTTGAGATTCATGAGGTCATTTTTCAATTGTATCTTTGTCTATCAAATCTGACAGTCTCTGCATCGACTCACCTTGAGATTCTTGAGGTCATTTTCCAATTTCATCTTTGTCTATCAAATCTGATAGTCTCTACATCGACTTACCTTGAGATTCATGAGATCATTTTCCAGTTTTATCTGCTAGCAAATCTGACAGTCTCTGCATCAACTAACCTTGAGATTCATGAGGTCCTTTTAAAGTTCTGTCTTATGTCTATTAAGCAGAGATGCAAGTCATTTCATTGCAAAATACCTGAAAAAGCCATGAATTCTTAAAAAAAAATCCCCAAAAATGAACTGTAAACACATGCAAGTATGTAAATTTGAGGTCTAATACAAAAACCTGAAATCGTGATTTGAGCTTCAGATTAACCTGAATTCAGGCTAAAACCTGAAAACTGGCAACTCTGATTAAGTCTGACAGTCTCTGCATCGACTTACCTTGAGATTCACGAGGTCATTTTCTAGTTTTGTCTTCTGTCTATCCAGTCTATCAATTTCTGCATCTTTTTCTTGAATCATTCTCGGTTTCTCATCTTTTAGCTGTTCAATAATTAACCTGCAAAAGAAGTATCAATGATTGATAATATCATAGATTTACAGGGGAGATACAAGGCATGCCGCCATTTTTATTCCGGCATGGAGACAAAATTGGGGGTATTCGGGTTTTTGCTGATAGCTTGCCGATGATGCATCGCACCTCGTCTTCAATGCGCGCATCTTGAAACACGCACACACGCTTTGCGTGCAGGTTGGCGTACCATTCGCGTAAAGTATTATTTGCGCAAGTTGTCTCTACGCGTAACCAAGTCTCGGGACTCGGGGTTTATTTTGGTGGAAGCCGAGTGGACCCGAATACCCCCAATTTGAGCCCCATGGCTGACGACGCCATACATGGGCTGGTATATAAAGCCTGGTATCTCCCCTCTAAATCTATGGATAATATCTAAAAAAGTTTTGCTTTGTTTGGCACTTCCGTCGTTTCAGTGTATAAAATTGAGAACCAAGAAACAATGATTTTAGTTATGAGATACCTCAACAAAGATACTGTATTAACTCATCAAATTCAACTACTCATTTTTATAATGTACCTTGTCTTAACTGTTGATTTATTTCATACTAGCATACGTGGGGCCTATTTCACTAACATCTAAATCCATCGCAAATGCTGAACTTCGTCGCAAAAGTGAGAGATTATGGCAAATTTGCAATACATTACCATAACCGATTTCACTAAGATATTACAATTAAGAATCATTGCAAAGCATTTGCGATGATTTTGTTTGCAATGAATATTTTGCGGATGCTTATGAGCATCTGCAAAAAATACATCGCAAAAGAAAGTCATCGCAAATTCTTGATATCACTTGATTTTATTTAGTGTCATATTTGAACGAGAAATATCGCAAAATTTGCGATGGTCTCGTCCATGAAGATTTTAATTAAAAGATGTTAATGGAATGAGAAAAGTCATTGCAAACAATATTTGCTATGGATTCTAGTTTGAAACAGTTTCTGCAATCATCACAAAATGATGTTAGTGATTTAAGCCCAGGTATGGTTAAAATTATTTTGACAATGCATCAGTCATAGAATATGATTTTTCAAACTTTTGAAGTGAGGATAAATAATTTAAAGGGTTTATCTGACAGCAAATGGCTGAATTTGATTAGTGGATATGGTACCTCAATGCCTCGTGTGTTTGTTTTTATCAAGTTTCGAGTCAGCATTTTTGAGTTTCGAGTCAGCATTTTTGAGTTTCGAGTAAAAAAACTGAGTTTCGAGTCAAAATTTTCAAGTCAAAATTTCACATTTTCGAGTCAATCTTAATACATTTTCTAGTTAAAATATCCCATTTTCGAGTCAATCTTATGTATTTTTGAGTCAAACAATCCTTTACTTTCCAGGTAAGGTTAAAATCATTCATTATCAAGATTCAGGATCAACAGCATCAAACTTTTCTGATTTCATCATAACATAACCATCTGGTGAAGGTACTTTCCAGATCGGGAATGAAAATTTGTTGGTAGTACAGTACCAGAGAAAAAAAAATCTGCAACCAACACCAAAATTCAAAGTCTATGTTTCATTTTAATACCACTGTTATAGAATATTTATCTCTTCATGTGAGTGCAAGAAAGTTGTATCTGCAATAGCTGCCTTTTTTTTTCAAAAATTTGCATTGAACACAACTGTCCAGGCTTGTGTCAGTGGCTCTTGAAATTGGTCTTCAGGTGACAGTGTCACCTAAAGAACCATTTTCACTTTTTTAATTATTTACAAAGGCTCTTGAAATTGGTCTTCAGTGACAGTGTCACCTAAAGAACCATTTCAAGAGCCACAGAGGCATGGGAGAGAAATGTTTGGCAATTTTTTGCACTCTAGTGATAAGGCTATAAATAAATACAATATATGTGACCGTCCATCCCAAACCAGTCGTAAATACCACCTCTTTTGTCATTTTCACTTTTTAAATTATTTACAAAGACCATGCTTTAAGGATTAAAATGACATCTTAATGAACTTCACACGATTTCCAGAAATCAAGTTATGATTTCGTCAAAGGTTGTCAGGGAGTAAAACGCATAACTGAGATAAACGCATTCAAAGATCAGTAAGCCCTATTTTTCTGTAGATTGTCTTAAAAATATGCAGATTTATTACACATTTCCTATCATATTCTTGAAATGAAACTTTGCTGGTATTTTGTAGTTAGCACTAGGATTGTGAATCTGTCAAAAAATCAAGTTCGGCAAATTAACACCTTAACATGTATTTTCACTTGTAGCGCAAAATGAAGTTTCTGGCATTTACGGCTCATACGGGCTGGACAGCCACATATGGCAGCTATTGCATACAACTTTCTTACACTAACATGACAAATGTTGACCAACCTTTGTTCCTCCAGTTTAATTTCCAAAGCCAGTTTCTGTTGGTCCAACTTCCTTCTTGCTTCATCGATGTCATCTCTCTCCCTCAAGACATCCTCAAGTTCTTTAATCTTCTCTATGACACGATTATCCACTCCTTGTCTTAGGTTCTCCATGGTGATATTCTTGGAGGCTATTTCTGATTGTAACTGCTGAATAGTTTTATTCTTCTCTTCAAGTTGGATTTTGAGGCTCAGTTCCATGTCTGGACTAAGCGATGCTCTTCTAACCTTTTCTCTGGAAGAAATGATATCATTTTAAGTTCTTATACTTTATTTATGGATATAAATTGGAGGAAAAGTTTGGGCTGATTTTACCTTTTTATCCTCTTTTTTAGCTTTTTTGATTTACTTTATAGTATTTAAAACTTAATTCAAATTGTAAACCAAGATTGGGAGAATTAAAATGTAAAACCTGAAAACAATGCTCACGTCTAATCCGAAACATTTTCAACAACATGTTGTCTTTAACTTTGCTAGATTTGATGTTTACAGATATAATCTTTATTTGGGTTGGGCTCGACTTCATACTACTAGCTGCTAACAGTCCTTACTTTGTGTTAGGTTGAATTAGACTCTATATAGTATTCTATTTGTAGTGAGGTTCAAGTTCAAGTTCAAGTTTCACAAGTTACAATCATATAATCATAAAACAATTCTCAATAATACATGAAAATTATATATACAATTTTTTAACTAAATCTTATACAAATGATATAAAACAAATTTAGTATAATTTGAAATGACAATATTATTGTACAATATCAATTTGATCTACATAGTATTATGATAATTTGAATGCACTAGTAGGTCACAATAAAATAGTAGCTGAGGATGAGAATTGAATATGTAGGCTATGCAATAAATAAATTGAAACATGGTGGGGAGGCCAATAAACTCCTAAGAGCTTTTAGTCTGGCCCCACCTTAAGAAAAAAAATTGTAAAGGGAAATTTGATGACAAGGACATTACGGCACAAAACTATAGTACAGAACATACAAGACAAGACAGGATGGACGAGATAAAAATCTAGACAGACAAGAAATGCTTGTTAATCTGAAGGACTGTTTGAGAAGGCAACATTTTCAGGATACACACTGAGATTCTGTTGGGACCCTAGAAAGTTGTTTTTTTGATGCTGCTTATTGGTTAAAATGATCTTATAAAACTAGGTTGCCATCATACAAACTACTTACTTTTCTTGAGACACTTGTTTCTGCTTATCTTCAATTTCTTTCTCTAACATACCTGATGATGAAAAATAGAAACATTTCTAATTAACATTTTTGACAACCAAAAAGGTATGGTATAACTTGTGCTTCACAAAGTAATGTTGGTGGAATTATAGCAAGTACAGCTTCCCCAACTTTAGATAACACACAAACTATACTTTGCTGTTGAACATGTATACTCTCATTCATCTGGGTTGTTAAATAAATATTGTGAGATAAATTGTGCCTGTCATGTGCGATTAAGGGCCGTATCAGCTATGTGTTCTACGGTATTGTGTGCCCAGAAGTTTTAGACTGCAACGAACAGTACATTGGTGAAACGTCCCAACCCCTCAGAAAAAGACTCCAACAGCACAGCCGGTCCACCAAAGGACCAGCCGAATCAGCTGTTTACGGCCATAGGAAGGCCAGTGGCCATGAATTTGACATTGAGGATGTTAAGATCCTAGATAGAGACAGTTGGTGGTTTGAAAGAGGTGTAAAGAAGACCATATGGGTGAGGGCGGAAGAACCGGCCCTTAATTGCACAGGAGAGGTCAGGCGCAAATTATCTCACGCATGGGACAGGACAAACAAAACTTTTCCTCACAAGATAACGTCTTCTCAACATCCTGTGACGTCATCTAGCTGAAAAAACTAGCTACAAGGTCAACAACATCATAACCTAGCTAAAGGGTAGTGGTATCACTTACAATGTCAGTTCCTCATGAGTTTTAATTTCTGGTTGTCTATATTCAATTCTTTCCTGTTATTCATACTTTTAAGTGTGAATAACAGGAAGTATAATTTTTGTCTTAAAACATTGCAATCCATTGTGCCATGAACTTAAGGCTGGGGAGACCTTCATTCAACTAGCATAAAAGGCTTTTGTACTCTAACTCTCAAACTATAATTGCATAAACCGTATAAAAGTATACATTTTTAGAAGTGGATTTTTACTCTGAACATATTGGTGATATCGGTTTTTTACCAAAAATTTTGATTTTGGCAAAAAATGCAAAAAAAACAAACATGTGTTTTTGGCCCCAAACATTTCTGGAAAGCCTAATTAAAATTTGCATTTGTGAAATTTTGTAACTTTTTAGCTTTAGAAACAAATATCTACAAAGGGTTTTCTCAAATATATATATACATATATCTTATTTTTTAAAAATTGCCAAAAATAGGCCAAAAATTGCCATTTTGGTGGCAGCGGTAGGATTTGTTCACATTTTTAGACCTATTTTTACATCAAATTACTGTGGGAAAATTACAAAGCAATGTCTATGATGCAATGGCTACATTTATTTTTTTTTTATTATCTAATCCTGACACATATATCCAGTGCTTGTCTAGACTATCAAATTAGTTGTAGTATCAGGTACTTCAATGTTGAATGTATGAATATATGAAAAAGGATGATGATGATGGTGATGTGGGTAGTAGTACCTATAGTACTAATAAATGATTATGATCATTACATGGAAAGTAAAGACATTGTATGGGCACGCTTTGTATTTACAGCCATTTCACAGACACTACTAATATTATAGTTGAAATGGGATGTTCTAGATAGATCTAAACCAACAATAATAGGCAGGAGCGGACATCCTGGCGTTTTGTTTACATTCGGGATTTTTGTCCAAATAGCGCGGTGAAAACATTTGCTGACTTCCCATTCAACTCAATGGAGAAAATGCTGGCTCGCGGAAACTTCGATTGATTTTAGCAAATTGTCAAAATGATAAACAGCTCATCATTTCACAGATTTTCGTCTGGCTAAAAAAGAAAGAACATGAAGGGATCCCTGGCTAAAGTATTGATTGTTTTCACCACGCACGAAGTCCAACGCGAGTTATTTTTAGATCATTGTGCTGCGTATACCCTGCGTATGCCCTGCGTATGACGTAGGTCCGCTTTCGCCTATATATAAGGAAATAGGCTCATGTATACGTGATGGTGATAAATTACACAAAAGAGGGTTGAAACTTTTGCATCACAAACATTTACTAACCTCGTTTGGAGGCCTTTCGCACAGATACCATCTGGCGTCATCATCAAAAGGCCTCCAAACGAAGTTAGTAAATGTTTGTGATGCAGCAGTTTCAACCTTCTTTTGTGAACAATAATATACAAGCACATACCAACTTCAGGAGCTCTGATTTAAAAAGTCAAAAGTATCAGTTAAAAGAGAAATTCAGTGGTAAACCACTCACAAACATTGCCATTGGCAAATACCAAATTGATGCCTAATAGATGTTGTATTTGTGCGTGTACAAAATTCAAATTGTTACACCATCAATTCCAATGGATTTAGGGAGCTCCTGCTTCCTAAATCCATTGGAACAACTCTTGTTTAACATTTTTTAAAGATAGTCATATATGTGATGTTTTAGTTTTACTACACCCAATGTCCCCATTTCAAAATTAAAATAAAAAGTTCGAGTTAGAACTTTCATGCAATTAGCTCTTTTGCAACAAATCTGCTAGTGAGAAGACCAATTGCTTATACATCTTTCTCATATTACGATCACCTCAATATGATCATTCTTTTCTATCAGGACCTCTTGGGAGACCAGTACTTATGTATTGAAAGAGATTTATCCAGAATAAAGAAAGATTAAATTAACCTTTCATAGGGGATACAAGACATTCTTCCACTGGAGGAAAAATAGAATATGAGTGATTACTGAATCAGCATTTTAAACCATAAGGGACCCAAATCAAGTTGGTATATATTTGTTTCATATACTTCATCAACAAATTAAAAACAATATCCATTCATACACCCACAAAATATCATAATGAACACTGTCTGAAATTTTAAGAATAAGAGCATTGAATAAATTAATAGTTAATACAGTCTTCAAACCTTTTTTTTCCAAAGAGCAGGTTTGTGGCATTACGAAAATTTTTTACAACCTAACTAGGTTCTAAAGATGTAAAGCCATTTTCAATTTGGGATACTGTTTCTATTAATCAATCAATCAATCAATCAATCAATCAATCAATCAATCAATCAATTTATTGATGAAGTATAATATCATGTAATTTAGTAACATGATAATTACAGCAATCTAGTAAACTATACAAGCTATATACTGATACTAATAGTGTTAGAAAGTGCTGGCTTAAGTAATTAATCAGCATACCAAACTAATGAAATACAGTGCATTCAGAGTCGACCGATTTTCATCGCTCCCCATCTATAACAGTCAAATAACACATACTGTCCACAGCTGGTATGGAGAAGAGTTTATTGTCGGGCAATATTAAAAATGAAATTGCTGCAACTCCAAATGCGCCATAAGCTTAAGTAAGATGATAATTAGTGTGATAACAAAGTCAGTCTACCACAACACAAACCTGGGACCGATTTCACTAACAATTAAATGCATCGTTAGACCAAAACCCATCGTTAACTTGCAACAACCTTTTGATCCTTCATAACATTACCAAGGATTTGAATTTTACCTGTGTCAATTTCGGAAAAGGTATACTTTAGGTCCCATCAAAAACTATACCCTAACCCTAACCCTAAACCCTAACCCTAACCCTAAAACTAACCCTACACCCTAACCCTAACCCTAACCCTAACCCTAACCCTAACACTAACCCTAAACCCTAACCCTAAAATTATGGATGGGACCTAAAGTACACTTGGTCCTCAAATTCCTGTTACTTATGATATGTTGTAAGCTTACAAAGGGTTCTTACATCTTTGTGAGATCCCGTCTAGCTACAAGCTAAACCCTTCGTAGCTTTGATGCATTATAATTGTTTAGTGAAATTGACCCCTGAACTACTTAATACAAACATATTGAAATACATCAGAATGTGGTCACAAATTGAAATTCTATCATGGAGCTAGAGCATTTTCTTTTTTCTTTGGTTTTAAATTTCATACTCTTAAAATGTCTGCACGTTGAAAAATGTGATCATATTATTCAAAGTAGAACCTTAAGTTGTATTATGCTATAATATGAACACATTCTGTGGGTTTCTTAAGATACGAAAGAAAGGATAATAGAATTTACGAGATTAGTCAAAATATAGAACTAGTGTAAACTAATGAGACCAATTAAATTTATAACAACAAAGCAATGTTGAAAGATACATTCAGATGTGGAATAGATGCAGTGGTTGGCTCTTACGTGTTCCTCATTTAAACACACTTTTATGTATACTTGAGAACAAATATTAAATTCAAAATATATACAGTATGAAGAAGGAAGTTATCACAAAGATACATAAAATGTGGACAAACCAATGACTAAGAAAAATATTCAAATTACATAGGGATATGAGACCAAAACTATTATATTTATAACAAACGTTTTGAATCAGTCATGACGATTGGGTAATTTGTCCGTTTAAAGTTTTTATTTGCTATGGATTGAGCATTGAAATGAGAAACATGCATAGGCCAAGCAATAATTTATTGGACAAAATAAACAGAAATTCAGAGGGTAGGGCCCCATTATTTGTAAATACAAACCTGCCCTGCATTTTTGTTTACATTGTCCAAGAAATTATTGTTTGGCCTAACTATGAGTGTGACCCTGCACATTCATTGATTATCACCATAGGCATTGGTTTTGAGGGTTTTCTACGTCTTGACCTACTTGAAAACTGACAATTGTCAAATTTCTTGTATTTTTGTATGTTCAATTCGGCTTTTTAGCCGCGATACATTGCAAATAAAATATAATTTTGCTGAATTTAGAAGCCATATAAAGCAGGGCCAGGAGGTGGAAACACCCTCAGATTTGTCATAGCTTGAACACTTTAAAAATGATTAATGTCCAACAACATCTTGCATCTAGATAGTTTCCATAATTCAATTTATTTCTTCATTTCTCAATTCAGAATTCATATTATCCATATCACATCTTACAGAACTGACAATCGGAGATATAGTTCAAACTTTTGCGACATTAAATTACAAAGTATACCACATATCCTATGACAAATAATATTGATACCGAGGGCTTCTTTGTCTTCTTATAGGAATAAATCAATCTGCTTAGCCCCCGAATTCAGTCTGATCAACAGTCACCATACATACACTGTCCTGATACAGCAATAGTTCTGGCTCTTTATCAGACATTACCTGAACTCGTCAGATGCAGTGACCACCATCCATGATAAAGCACATCCTAGAAACTTAGTATATGGCATAATTTTCCGATTTCATTTTTGTTTTATTATGTTTTTTTACGGGCTGACTTCAAAACTCGGCCGCTTCAAAACTCAACCGGCGGTTGCCTACCAGTTCAACTGGAATAAACAATAGCCAACTGCCCTAAACCGGACAAAACTGGCAGACAACCAGCGGTTAAGATTTGAAACGGCCCTTTAGCTGATTTAATGTGACATATTATTATCACTGATGATTAATGATGAATGTAATTGTTATTTTATCATCTGTTCTACGAATCAGATCTGTTGATTTTGTGGTAAAAACCCCATGATAAAGAGCAAAGCATGACATGTAATGCATTCAGTTTCTATAGTATTGACAGTAAGGGTTGTCATTCAAAAAATATCAGTAACAATATTATCAATAAATTCTTTGAAACATTTAGAAATTACTGGAAATACTGGTGTAACACAGCTGCGCCATCCAAATCTATGGAAAACATGGATGTTTGCCCACATCTTATTCTCTGTATCCTGTTTATGAATATGCATCAGAGAAATATAAAAGCAATGATTGTCTTTAAAATACAACTTTTACATATTTGAGTGACTTGGTATAAAAATTGAGCATTCCATGTCATCTTGAAAATTGAGATTTCTACAAGAGCAGTATTGCCTTCTGTCTTGCTAACACAAGATTTTCAATGCGCAGAAAAGTTCATTTATCTTAGATTCTGACTAAAATACATCCTTTGTGAAACCCACATTTTTCCTACCGTACATTACTAATAGCACTTACAATACTGTTATTTTTTAAAACCTACCTAATCTAGCACACAATGTATTTAAAGACGATCTTGGTGTTAATTCAGGAGGGCAGTGTTATACAGAATTTGTTTGTCAGTGGCGGGAAGATTTTGACAAAACGCACGGTAGTATCTAAGCATAAGATTTGCGCCTAATATGCAAAACGCAACGCGCGCACTAGTTTTTATGCATTGTCTTCCCGGTAAGCGCCGAAAATAGTGCGAAATAGTAATGAGTAGCTACGAGTGCTCCCGAGCCAACAGGCCTTCAGTGATAAAAAAATTATGTGTGATTTCCTATACTTCAAAATGCTGATTTTTCAAATATTTGCTACCTGTAGAATTTTTTAATTTTTGGCTGGTCAATTGTGAGTGTCAAGTAGATGTCAAATCGAGAAAAAAATATAGGGTCACCGACTGTTTTCAAAGGATAGCTGGAGATGAAATTACATTGGGTAAAATCTAAAAAATAATTTTCATTGCTGGGAATGTCGAAATTTGGTTTTATAACATCAAACAGATAAAAAAGTTAATTATGTTGATTATCGTAACGCTCGAGTTTTCAACTCATCGTCAATTAAAAGGATAATGACGTCATAATATATGACATCATAGCGCGCTTAGATGTTCGGTGACCCAAATTTTTTATTGTTGAATATAAATGTTTAGACTCTTTTCTATTAACTGACAAAAAATCAAAAAAAATCTACAGGTAGGAACTCATCACCGCGATTGCCCTTAAATGTAAACATTCAGTTCTAGAATTAAAATACAAGAACTTCAGATTGCCCAAAATCTCCACCAAGAAACATTGCCAATAAAATTATCTTTAAATACACACACAGAAGCCAGCACTTTCCAATAATATGTTTATGTTCTTTAATTTAGCAAAATGATCTTACAGTAACAAATGCACCAATGTCTGATATTGAATATTGCCATGATCAGAGGCGTATCCAGGATTCTTTATCCCTGGGGTGCGGATCTTGGTTACGTCCCTATGCAAGACGGCAGGGGTTCAGGAGGCCCCCATATGCCCCAGCGGAGTCCAGGGGTAAAGCCTGATGGGGGCAGGGGCAAAACCCAAGAACATTTTGCATTTTTAAGCTATTTTAGTACTAATTTGGTGCAATATTTCATAAAATCAATATCAATATCAATATCAAAGAATAATTACAATTAATAAACATGATTATGCGTTGACAAATCATTTATTACAGTTTTTAAGCCAAATAACAATATAAAAAATTACACATCTTTTTTTACTTAATTTATCTTTCTTTTATCTTCTTTTACTGCTCAGACCCCAGGGTGTGTGTGCTCCCTCCGCACCCCCTGGATATGCAGGTGATGATAATAATATCAGATTACAAAAGAAAAGATTCATATCTTCCAATTTGTTTATCATGTTTTAGTAAAATCTTCACTGAAATAATTATGGACGGATGTCTATGCTTGTAACTAATAAGGTGGACGGTATTGTTTATCATGTTTTAGCAAATTCTTCACTGAATTAATTATGGACGGATGTCTATGCTTGTAACAAGGTGGACAGAATATATGCCCAAACTTAACTGGGCGGACAGATACCTAACAATAGTATTGACATGGACGGATACCTAGCTAATACCCTAAGTATGGTACATTACACATGTAGGTATTAACACATTTATTTATAACAATCTGTTGTCTCACAATGTGAAAATAAAAAAAAAATTGTAATGATCCAACAAATACAGGAATACCAGCTGCAAGTGACTATATCAGTTAATTGCTTATCTAACTTTAAATACTGGAATTGGTAATATATAGAAATACTCTGCACTGGAGCTATAATTGTGCATAACAAAAACATTACTTTGTAAACAGCACAGCAATCAAAATATTCAAATCTATGGATTAAAATTTAGCAAAATATACAAAATTGAATAAAAACATACAACACTACAATCAAAATATTCAAAAATAGAAATGAACTACCTCAACATTGCTAAAAATGAAATTAACTACCTGAACTTTTACAAAATAGTTGAATATCTCATTTAGAGCAACATAAAAATAGATTGGACTTTAAACCAAAGTGACTGAGTTGTTGTTTGTAAGTTTTCCAAGCAGAACATTTTTAATTTTAACATCCTTCCTCAGCCTGTTTTGTAACTTTTCAGTGTCTGATATTTACTGGAAACTTTCAAAAGATTCATCAATTGAGTTTATCTACAACAAAAAAACAACAACTGCACAGCTCATATTTTTCTACCTCAGTCCCTAAACTTACTGAACATCCCTTGAATGTTGTAATCTGGTCAATAAATTAAATGATTGCATGTTGATATCCTACAAAATATATGAATTAGAGAAGTAAACTCTACCAGTTGCTTGAGAGATAGTGGTATTGTGCGAATTGCAAGTATAAAAAGAATGTATTATGTTGGTGTAAATGCACACAGCACTTACTAAAATTACAGGCTGAGCTTTGATATGGTATATTTTTTTATTGAGATGAGTATCTGTTAAATTGAAAACATTTAGAATTATACGTTTTCAGGAAGATTTTTGTTGTTGAAAGGTATTCAAACATGCTACAGAGTTGTTCATCTCTAATCAACAACTCTACATCCGATGCGGCGGCGTATTTTTATCACACTCGGGTGGAACCACCCACCCTTGTGCGATAAAAAAATATGCAGACGCATGGATGCATCGTTGTTGCTTAGTGGTGAACAACTCTGTAGTATGCTTGAATACCTAATTTTACCATCATGAGTAAAAAAATACAAAATATAGGAGAATTGGATAGTGCAATGATATAATTTTTTTCATTGTTTTAGGTCTGACTGCCATATCCAACATCTCATACATAAAAATACTTTCAAAGAATCATTAAGACAGCCTGAGAAGTTTACAAAAGATAACAATGAGAAAAGTGACTACCATAAGCAGTGTCGATGGTTATCAGTTGTCTTGTCTCATTTTTTGATGATTTTTTAAACACCACAAGAGAATATCATCTAGCAAATCTGTTATTCTACCAGTCATGATGATTCTATTCAACTATTTAATTTACAACTTTGTTCAAAACAAGAGCGCCTTGAAGATGTTTTTCTTAAATGGCATACATATGTAAATCAGACTTAAATAATCTTTCTTGGGTAACACTTCCATTCAGTTTGCTATCAGACCAAAGCTCATCCCAAAAATTAAAAAAATATGTATGTTGGTGTACTGAAGCTAATCCTACATAATTTGCAGCATTTTTAATATGTTTATATTAAATGTTTAATTATTATATTAAAGAATAGACCTAATTTTTGAGTTTGTCTATCATAGAACTTTGTCAAAATATCACAACATCAATTTTTTATAATTAGCAAGAAAATCCTGCAAAATAAATGGAAGTCAAAAATTCAAAAAGTTTCCGTTAAAAAAAGCACAAAATTTCTTATAGACCAAAGCAGACTGCATATTATGTAAACATCAAGGTGAAAAATCAATTTGAATTATTGCTACTAACAATAAAGTTTGTTGTCAATGTTGCACTCTCAGGTAAACTGGCTTTCAACAAATTCACCTTGAAATCTAGGCAACCACACATCTGTGAGGGAAATGTGTGGCCTACAATCTTCGCAAAAAGTTGTTGGAACACTTTAGTGCACACAACTGCAAACTAAATCAATAAGTCCATTGAATAGCTGTTAACAATAGGCTACTTTTCCCTTCCCCCTTCCCCATCATTCAATGTTGCGACACCGAAATCACGCGGATTTCCAATGCCGCAACACTGAACGGGGGGCGGGGGTACACTTACGCTTAAAATAAACACGGGTATTCCAAGACTTTTTGCAAGGATTGTAGCAGTGCAGCAAGTTCCCAACTCTTAATCATCGGACATTGCGAGTTGAGGGTCCCCTCCACTGATCGGTGCTTGTAGTGCCCTTTGACAAGATACTTACACTCGACCCAAGTGTCAAATGGGAACCAGTATTCTACAATGTTGGGATGGCAACAGACATATAAGGGGCGTAACAATCCCCTCACCACAAATGTAAAGGTGGTTTCAGAGTAGCTGTTGTTGAGGCACAGGACATTTGCAATCTTGAGTTGTCGTAATGTAGCATGACACATTTGCATATTGATCGATATATCGGCTTGTCGTGTTTGCCGCAAAAATTTCCAGATGCAACAAGTTCGAGTTTACGCACTTAAAATTTTTGACTTCATGCTGGTCGTACAACCACCACGACAGACACTCTGAAACTAGCTTAACAATAAGTAGAGTCTGGCCCAATTACTTTGAAAGAAAAGATGGGCACTCCGACCCGTGCTGTTTAATACAGATTATCCCCTTTACTTTCCTGCTAGCAAAACTGACAACAAACTATTTTGGAAATAGCAAATAACGGCACTACAATGTGTACATGTCTTCATGGTGCAACTTGAAATCGGATTGTCTTACGGATTTTGTCTTCTGCTCTCATCTTAGCATTGTCTGCGATTAACGCCTGGCTGCGTAGCAATTCTAACTGGCGCTGGAGGGTATCGTTTTCTTGTTGTATCTTACGAACATCTGCTTCAAGTTGGTCTGCGAATAAATTGGGAAATATTTGTATTATGATGGTAGATATATTTGATTAGAAATTTACAATGTACTAAACAGCATCTTTATCAATCACAATTTGAACCAAAGAAACATGAAACAATTTTAAATGATAAATTTAAAACAATGCAAAAATTTGCTTATTAGGCAAAAAAATACATTATTTAATTATACTACAAAGACCGACCCTAAATTTGAAAATCCCTTCTTTTCTCTCTTTTCAATTGACAGAATCTATATATTTTGATCAATTTGAGTACAATCAGAAAGCATATTGACCTTATATAAAAGATACCACCATCTTAAACACAGACTATGGATATAATTTTGCTGGAGTGTGCATAAATCAATTGAAAAGGACTACCCTGCTTAAAGAGAGATCTAATAATAACAAAATATACTAATGGGAATCAAACTGTGTATCTGCAAAATTTATTAGACTTATTCACCCTTTGTGAGGTCCACAATATGCGGGTAGACTCTTGGTCTGCAGAGTGCATTTACTACTTTATTCAGAGATGCCAGTATGTATCACTTAAAAACCTGAAACTTTCAAAAAATCCTGAATATAAGCGTAAATTTTGGCAAAAAGCTGAAAAAAGGGCTGAAAATATATAAAAAAACGTATAAATTTGGAGTAAAACACCCCCCTTAAATCAGGTTAAAAAACTGTTAAAAAACCTGAAATCAGGTTAAAACATGAAAACTGACATCTCTGTTTATTGGGTATGTTCTGTAATTTGTGGGATGCATTCAAATTTATGGGCATGAAATTGAAGTTGAATCCAACTGTAGATGTAGCAAATTGAGCGCATATTTGAGCTGGAGCTGCGTGTTTTGTTGAGCTCAGGTCAAGTGTTTCCTGCAAATATTGGATCTGTGCAAAGGGTGAATTTACTTCAAAATTCATAACTTTGTGAAATATCATGGCTTAAATGTACATTCCAGGTAAATTAGACTGTTTGATTCTGGATTGCATTTGGTCAAAATGCTAGAGTTTTTCTCAATTTGTTTGTCCTCCTCAACAACTGCCTGGATTTGGAAATGGCATAACTGAAAATGTCAGTTTTAGTTTGAATTCAATAAATCTTCCAGATTTTTTATCTTTTTTCTTTTTTGAAAAATGTCTACCTTGGAAATGTCTAAACTTCTGATTTTGTGCTTGGTTTGAAAATCTTTCAGAGAGGGGATGTGGTTTTCAAAATTATTATCCCAATAAAGCTAAACAAATCCCTACCTCTTTCTGATCTTGTAGGTTGAAGTGCCTTTTCATTTGCAAGTTCCTGGTGTAGTGCCTCAAGCTCAGTAAAAGTCGTTTTCAAGTTGCAGTAGTCTTCTTTTAAGTTTGTGTAGTCTTCTTTTAAATGGTTATAGTCTCCTCGCAGTCTGTCCTTTTCTCTTTCAAGCCTGTGTCATTTGAAAACAAAATATTTTTATGGCTGACTGATACAAAAATAATGAATGTAAATGATGTCAGAGTAGCTCTGATATTTCAAAGTAAACCTACTTCAGCCCTAAATTGGATATTGAACAAAATCATATCCAAGAAAGTGATAAATTTATCAAAAAATCTATTAACTATAAGCAAATTGACAACCTTTCACCTGCAAATAAGACAAAAATCCATGCAGAAATATGTTCTACACAAAGTATTTCTTCATCTACTGTTCATCTGTAATCATTTTTATTCTATTCTTGAGGTGTCACATCAAAAATATTTTTAAATATATTTGAACTATAACCATTATGTTACTTCCAAAATGAACCAATATGCGACACTAGTGACCCAAATACTGTAAACGCCAATACTTTTGCGCAAGGCTAACATCTCAATCAATTCGTAACTCATGATATTTTTTACGTGCATCGGTATATTCATACCTGCCAACATTGTAAAACCCAAAATCGGGACAAAAAAGACGAGCGCTTGCGCTAGGCGACTTTTATACAATTTTGGCTCACATATATGTTCCAAGAGCATAAATATGTATTGAATACAGGTGGGTTTGTGGTTTTGGCCAAAATATATGCCACAAGAGCATAAATATTTACTGAAAACAGGCAACTTTTTTTTTTTTTTTTTTAATATCTCAACTTGAAATCGGGATGTCCTGATTTTTGGCCATTTTAAGAGTTGTAAATCGGGACAATCCTGATAAAATTCGTGACAGGTATGTATATTACATATCATTTTCGAGCTACATTTATTTTTGCGCAAGGCAAGTTGAACGTACGTGAAAAGCACAAAAGTAAATGTAGTGCAAAATATACAATTTATACAGTATTTGAACCCAAGTTATGATATGTCCTTTACATCATTATTTTTCGAGTCTGAAAATGTGTTAAAAATTTGAGATCAGAAATAAAACTTACTGGTCAAACTCAACCATGCTGATGACTTCTCCCGGTGCCGGTATATTCTGCAAGGCATCAGCTTTCTCCTTCTCTAGCCTCGAGACTTTCTCCGTCATCAGAGAGTTGATGTTATTTAACGACTGGATCTGTGTCTGGAGATCTTGGCATTTGTTTTCTACATCTGATAGAGCTCTGGCCTTGGTTTGGTTGTTTAAAGTGTCATTTTCCAACTTGGTAGAAACATATGAAATTACACATTAAGTTCCAACAGTGAATGGATATTATTAGCTATGTGATAATCTAATTTATTGTTTTTCTGAAAATTATATTTTGCAGGGTCATTTATTTGATAATAGGTTAATAAATGTGCATTTCTCATCGCGATTGGAATGATACGCTGTCAATTTTGATTCGTCCAATTCATGAGGCCTGCAGGGGCTAACTAAGTGAATTGGAAAGCAATCAATATTTTCCATAAATGGATTGATTTTAATTCATACATGACAGAAAAATTATATTGCATCTTTTGTAAAAAGAAATTTGGCACTATTTAAAAACTAAGCTAAACTAAATAAATCAATCATCCTAACAAAAACAATGTAACAATCACTCGCACTAAATGCCCGTCACGCAAACCGGAACAAAATGCGCAGAGTGCAATGTGAATTTTCAATCCCCTCCACGTATTTTATATTCTTGCATACTGATTGGCTAGATGACACATGGAGTGTATGAATATTCATTAACAGCTCCATACACAACATAGTTTAAACTTGTGAACAACTGTATAAGTATTGTGGTATGCTAAAACAAAAGCAATCTGTTGATACCATACTTTTCTATTTAAATATAAATGCCTCTACACGGGGAAACAACAATATTAATACACTTGTTCACAATCATTCAATAAAAATCGAAAATATTGATAAATACCACGACTATCAAATCGATTATTCATGACAAGCCGACCCTGACAGATGACTTTTAATAGATCAAGAAAAATTTAAGTTTATTCACGTATCCTTAATTAACAGTAGTTTAATAAAGGATGGTGCCATCATGTTTGTCCAGAATTTATTTGTTTCCGTTTAGAGACACCTCTGCTTTTAAATAGAAAATTACGGTAACTGATCAGTGAATTTGTGTAAGCTATGAAAATGAAATGATGTGATTAGCACAACAGAAAAGGTTCTTTTACGATTAATTTTACCAAGATTTGACATCCTTGGACAGGACAAATCAAGTAATTAGACACAGAAACATAAATGCTTTTTAGAGCTCATTCCTTCAAAAAGTTTGGATTTTGCATTTCATTATCCAGATCCATACATCCTATATTTACGTGTTTGAAAGGGAAAGTGTCTATAGACAAAATAAATAGATTAACCATTCTATACGCTATTTCCAGTTAACTTACCTTTTTAATTTTGTCCGTAAATATTTTGTTCATTTCTTTCAGCTTGTCCGTTTGTTCACGTAACAGCACACAATTTTCACAGATGGCTGGAGTGCTCCTAGCTGACCGAGTTGGTGACGCATAACTGGAGTATTCGCTCGCTTGCGTCCTTTCTCTGGCCAGCTCTTCCTTGGCTTCGCTGATCCTATCTCTGAAAATAAACAAATATTTCAACATATGTTTGAATTATTACTTCAATTGTTATTGTTAAATAAACAACTAGAAACAGAAAAGATAAACAATCCCACTTGTATGACCATTATGTCAAAAGTAAGGCTATTTATTTCAAATATATTTTTGGACATAATCATAACAATCTAACATTAAACATAGCCACTATAAGTTATGATAAGCATGGGCCATCAAGATCTACATAAAACCATTGCCAATCAACAATCCACTGGACTGCAAAACCGCTTGGACTTTTATAAAGCATGTCGAACTTTTGCAAGTTGCATACACATTTGTGTTATGTAAGGTTATGAGTGGGGCTCCCCACACTGACAAATCAATCTGTATTTCGCACATCTAGATGCACATAGATTAAACTGGATTTCAGCAAACGATTGCACTTGCGTAAGTAATTGCACTTGTACATACGGGGAGTTGCGCTATTTCCACGCACAAGCACACCCCAGCTTGTCAATACGCGCACCTGGAGTTTAGTGAGATTGACACGCTACCGTGTGAAAACAATCTGCACCTCCGAAACCTACATTCATCTAGATGCATCTACATCTGATGCTTCCGTGTGGAGATCCCCAATTTCCAGGTTTGAGAATTATTTGAAATAGCTACAGAAAAGTACATTTTTGTGGAATTAACACCTTAAAGCGATGGAGATTATGCATCTTTCTGCTTGAGTATGCATCAGAAAGTTGGTATCTCGACACCAACGAGAGATGCATGGACTGGAGTACCTAACTCATATAAGTTAAATTTACCTTTGGCACAATTGCAAATGTAGCGATCATGCATGTGCAGATGAAGAGTTTCAAACAGTGGTGATAGCAATGTAAACTGCATGAGTTGAGAAATGTTTAACTTTCATTGCGTTTTCATATCATCTGTTGCCCAAACCTACTTGCATTTTGAATGCGAATTCAATTGTGTTGTGAAGTGCAGTGAAAATTGTCAGAATTTCATTTGGGTGCTTGTGGTATAAATTCAGGTCAAATTATATCGGGCATTATGAGTTTGTTAGTGTAATGAATGAATTCAAAACAGATCAGTATTTTCAATGAAACTTACTCTGCTAATCCTAATTCTGCTTTGAGATGGTCAACTTGAGCCTGCAGTTGGTCAACAGTCTGTCGATGCTGGGTAGATGCCTGTAAGAAAGGATCATATCAATGTTAAGTAATATCATCAATAGTGTTTTCCCTGGGAGTGATTTCAAATTCCACGATACAGGATAGTAAATACCTAAATGAGTCGTGAGTAATTAGGTTTTTTTAATAAGGTGCATTGGACAATATATGCAGATCAATTACATGTGGTTTATTAAGTCAGATAGTAATAGTCATTGCAACTACGTACCAATTAAATTGTGAACATTTTGATATAAAATTGAATGGATTGATACAAAAGAAATATTGGTTGAACCATAAATTTGATGAAATATTGTGCGAGACGCCCCAGCGTTGAACTGTGTGGGCAAATTCTGCAACAAGCAGCTGATTATTGTTGAATTAAGCTACAATATGGAAATAATTGAACTTTTTAGGAATAAAATGATCAAATTGTTTTAAATAGAAAACCTGCAAAGATGTGTATGGATCAACTATTAAATCTGAATACAAACCCTGATCTGACTAGGAATCCCACCCGGGCCACAGACGGCATAGTGGTGAAAGGAGAACAACTGTCCTCTGATATTGGGCATATATTCAAGTGTGAGGTTGATTTTACTGGAGTGTATATCATGTTCAACCAATATGAACTGATGAAATCAGAGAGTAGATAAAATAACACTAACACATTTAATTAATCAGTCTCATCTCTGTGCAAAGTTAAAGTTAAACTAATTAATGAGATACATGACAGGGAACTTTGCTTATCTGAAATGAGACTGAGATATCATCATGATTAAAACGGCAATTATTTTCTCAATTTACATTGTAATCTAATCCAAAGGAACAACTGTTGCAATATTGAAAAGCAGGGTGTGGCTGTATCAAAGTGATTTGTCCGTCATTTCCAGTAGGATATCTACAACATCAATTTGTAAAATTTGCTAGTCAGCTCATCATATCCAGAGAATTATCACAAATTATCTGCTAACTCCAATGAATGATATCAAACTGCAGAAAACTTGAAGCAGCAACAAACAACACTAGTAGTCGTCCAGTTATAATTCATTTTTTCCAGAACTTCTACAACATTTGGACACGGTTATAGATCAATGTGATTGTAGCATTTCAGATCTGACAAATGTGTTTATTACTTTGAAACCATTTGAATTATTCATATCATTCACATTGTTGCATCATCAAAGGATAGCTTGGAACATTGACAAACTAATACATGTGGGCATATCTTTGAAGCATCTTGGGACTATTTGCATTCCCGTATCAATTGAAATAAATTGATTCATCACAAGTGAAAAATGTTGATTTTAAAGAACCTTCACCTAATTTTTCCGATGGTTCTTACCATGCTCCAACTGCCATTGAATCTTGGAGGATATGAAAAATCACCTCTACCAGATTCTCATTGTCAATTTAAAGATGTAGAGACATTGGATGTCCAAGACAATATAACTGTCTTTGGAAATCAAGCTCATGCTTGCAGCCTTAAGATCAAGCCAGGCAACTCATCACAAATGTTAATGACTATTGTCGCTGAAAACATATCAGGTACAGATTACATTTATCTGGAGCGAATGGGAGACCTTGGTTCATGTTCAAATCGATATCTTGCCTTCATGGAATGGTCCAAGAAACAATGCATGATATATTTGGGAAGTGAAGCTATCAAGTTGCATTTTCGAGGGGATATTACTGTACTTTTAAAGGCTGTGAGCGTAAATGAGGGCCTCCCTTATAGATGCAATGAATACGGCAACCATATTGATAAGGTAGGTGCCCCTGAAGGTCAGACGCCAATTTGTACAAAAATAAAACGATTTGAGTCGGTTATTCATTGCAATGAAATCTACCCTTATTCACGATGTGACATACAATGTCCAAACAAATGTTCATGCATGCTGACAGACAGACAAGTCATCTACAACTGTTCACAAATTTTAGGTAAGATTGATATCAGGTTTCTTATATTTACAGGTGATATATCTAGCTTAGATTTCAGCAATAATGGTATAAGAGCACTCTCACCTTCAGCATATAGGAACATTGGCAAACATCTAAAGTCTCTCTATTTGAACAATAACATCCTCAATACTCTACCATCTGATGTCTTTTCTTATCTTGCTAACTTGCTTGTTCTGGATTTGTCTCAAAATGAGTTAGTAAGACTAGATGCAGGAACATTTGATAACCTGCATAGTTTAATAGCATTATATCTCAATGATAATTCACTGGTCACATTAAATGTTACACTATTTGCAAGCTTATACAATTTGAACCGAATTGATCTAGATTCCAACAAACTAACAACACTTCATGCAGGGATATTTAATAACCTGCAAAGTTTAATGGAGCTCTACCTGGATCACAATGTACTGATCATGCTAGATGTTCATCTCTTTGCAAACTTGTACAATCTAATGTTCCTTCATCTTGGTTTCAACAAACTAACAACGTTTGATGCAGGGATGTTTGATGACCTGCATAAACTGCAAAACCTCTATCTGCACGGCAATGCACTGGTCACACTAGATGTTCAACTATTTGCAAACTTACACAATCTAACGTATCTTTATCTGAATTACAACAAACTGGTATTACTTGATGCAGGGATATTTGATAACCTGCACAATCTGGAATACCTCATTCTGCACGACAATGCACTAGTCACACTAGATGTTCAACTCTTTGCAAACCTGAACAATCTAATGCACCTTCATATAGATGCTAACAAACTAAGAAAAGTTGATGCAGGAATATTCGATAATCTGCACAAACTCAAATATCTGTATCTGTCTAACAATACATTGGTCACACTAGATGCAAGATTATTTACAAATTTGCACAATCTGATTGAACTTTCCATAGCTGACAACAAACTAGCAACACTTGATACATGGATATTTCTAAACACAAGCAACTTGGAAAAGCTTTTCGTTCAAAGAAATAGAATAACATGGTTAGAAGAGGGCACATTCTCCAACTTGACCCATTTGAAAAAACTCTCAATAGCATCAAATCAACTAACATACTTACCACCATATCTTTTTCTTGATCTAAAAAGTCTGCAATATTTGAATTTATCTGGTAATAGATTGCAAAATATCCCTCATATTGGTCATATGATAACACTAAAACAAACTGACTTGTCTGGTAATCCGCTGACCAAAATTAGAAAACAAATGTTTTTAGGGCTCACAAACAATACAAAATGTTATTTGGACCAACCTGAAATTTGCCAATGTTATCTGAATACATTAGATTTGTGTTATGCTACAAAAGCGCCATCCCCATATATAACCTGTGATAGCCTACTCTCAATGACTGCATTATCCATGTTTACATGGGTAATAGGGTTTAGTGCCATTTTGGGTAATTTATTTGTAGTGTGCTGGAAAAGATTCAAACAAATAACAGAAAACAGAGTACAATCACTTTTACTTTTTAATTTGGCAATGTCTGACCTTCTTATTGGCATCTACATGATAATAATTGCATCTGCTGATGTATACTATGGTGAATATTTCCCAGTGAATGCTGAATATTGGAGATCTAGTGCTATGTGTAGATTAGCTGGTACATTAGCCATAGCGTCAAGTGAGGCATCTGTTTTATTCGTAACATTTATCAGTATTGATCGATTTATCAAAATCAAATTTCCTCATAGTATTCATAAATTAAATGTGAAATCAACAAGAGTGTTAGCTACAATGGTTTGGTTATTTTCAATAACTCTTGGTTTAGTAGCTTCCATTTTAGCTGGCAGAAATGCAGACTTTTATGACAACTCTCATGTTTGCATTGGTCTTCCATTGTCACAAATCATACAACCTCAAAGTCAAACAGTTAGTGTTACCTCACATCTAACGTATTGGGACATTCATACTAAAAATGTTACAATAATTACAGATTCTGATCAAAGTCCCGGCCTATATTTTTCAGTAGCTGTATTCATTGCTTTCAATATGGTTTGCTTCCTGTTGATACTTGCATGCTATATTGGAATTATCATGGCGGTAGCTTCAAGACCAGCTTTGCGCCGCGAAATGACTAAAGATATGCGGATGACAATGAAAGTCTCAGCCATCGTTTTCACAGACTTCTTCTGCTGGTTCCCAATATGTCTGATGGGGATACTTGTACAAACTGGTTTAGTGCAACTTCCCAGCTCGGTATTTGCTTGGGTAGTGACATTTGTTTTGCCCATAAACTCAGCCATAAATCCATTCCTTTACACCATGGTGACAGTTATTAGTGACAGTGACATATGCTCAAGAAAGAAGAAATCTACAGATGTGAACATAGAAATGAGAATGCTCAACCAACGTGTCGCCAGAACTGATGATGCTAACCAAGGCCAACAAGACAGTACACAAGTAATGACTACAACTCTTTAATTATGAATGAACAATAATGTTACAGGAGAAACATCACACAATTTTTGGAATTTGACTTTTATAATTAATGAGATGCAGGTATTTTGTATAGTTAAAAGGATTTTGATCAAAAAACCCTACAACCAATCTCAAACTGCATGATGTGCAAATAAAATAATTTACACATCATGGAGTTTGTGCAAAACAAACATGTACACCTAGTACAATTGTAAAGAAAAAAATAAAGACTAATTGTATCTCTTTTGTTTTACTTGCACCACATTTTGATACAGTCTGTATATAAATCTGTAGTTGAAAATAATGTTAATGTAACAAGAGAAAGTAAAAACAAAGTGTCAATTAGTTGAATTAAATTTATTGCAATGAGATACTACCAAAATATCAGCCTTATTTGTGCACACTTAATTTTCATAAGTAACAAGATATTTTTAAAACACCTCATTGAAAGATTTTTTGTATTGGATATCAGTTGGGTCCACACACTTATTAGTGGGGCGTACCACTTGATAGAGAAACAATGTAGCGATGGTTACTGCTGGATGTAAATTGAGTTTACATTTTGAACCAGCTTACAATCTGCAAGATAGTCCACTCTTGTCTGTGTTGTTGTTTTATTATCTTCAAAGTATACTTTTGCCGTTTCCTTATGATGAGAGGAACATGTTAGAATTGTTTTGAACAAAATTTGACCAATTTTGAAATTTTCCCCCTGCAATGACTTTTACCACCCCCCACCCTCCTGCATGGTCCCATGCAACATACTGAATTTGTGTCCACCCTAGCGATGTTAGCTATGGTCCATAGAACCCATATAGATAGGACACATTAAAATAATTTCTCGTTGCAGTTTTACCCCAAAAATGGGCTTTTGCTCCCTAGGTAAGGCCAAAAAAATAAATTGTTGTATTGGAGTAACAAGAAATGTTTATTTTTTTAAATTTTTTTTACCAGGTTTAACCGTATTTGATCTGTATGTACCATATGTATACGTCTTGATATGGACCACTTTCCGAATTACCAACTTTTATCGAGGAAACAACATACTTACAGTCGTCATCAGTGAACTTGTCCACCAACTGTTATGCAAGTTCACCTACTGCAAGTGTTAAATCTACCCTTAAGTACAGAAAATAACAATTTTGGTCCCTCTTTGCCTGTTACCGACACGCTGTAGTTGGGCATGGGGGCAGCCATTTTGGAGCTATAGGTAATAATATGGATCTTGACCAACTTCCTGGAATTGCTATATTCAACTCCAGGTGTATTCCGTCACAGCAAGGGAACTTGGTCAAGATCAAGATCCCTCTTGTTGTGTTGTCATGTTTATGTTTCCTTTTTCGAAGGAGTGGGTTTTTTTCGTCGTTTTTTTTCCTTTCTCTTTCTTTCTTACCTTTGTTTTTCTTCTTTTTTTTTTTGAAATGTTTAGGGTAGGGTTTTTTTTAGGGTCGGGCGGGTTACTCCAATACAACAATTTTTTTTTTGGCCTAATTGTTAACATAAGCAATTTCTTTACTGTTTACCAGTCCACTGTTATGGAACAAACTGCCTAATCATATCAGAGAAGCTTCTTCTGTTGCTTTATTCAAGAAAATGCTTAAAGTTCACTTATATCCATATTCTTGTATTGCTGCTAATCTTCCTCTTCTTATAAACACTTTGATTGTCCATTTATCTCACTTCTAATGGCTGATTTCCATCATTATTATGTTCTTAGAATCTTCCATCCTGCACATCTCTACAGTCTAAAAATTCAAATGTGTGTATTGGTATCTGCTTTAAAATCTACTATACCAATATTTTTCAAAATCTGGTATACAGTAGGCATTGTCTCACTTCACACCCAACTCCACTAATTGGGTGCATTTCTGGAGCAAACCGTCACTTTTAGAATGCACCCAATTGGGCTCCAATCTTGTGAGTTGCCACTCAAAGTTCTGAGAAGAGTTATAACATCACATTTTTATTAAGTTTTTCTGGTAAAACAATGTAAATAATGCTTTAAATTTCAAAAACACAATCATATAAAATATTTGTCATTCAATTTGCAACATTTTAGTATATTACAGAGTTCACAATTTATAAGATATACGAAAAAAATTGTTCAAAGTCTTTATAGTCTTCCCTCTAACATTGGTTGCTTTTTTTTTATCTCAAATTTTGAGCTATTAAATGTTAAAAAGTTAATTATGGACAATTTATACAGAACAAATACATAGAGCAACATTTAACCCAAAAAAGAATTTATTGTAGAGTGAATTTACAGCAAAAAACAATATCTTAAAATTGTCAGTGCAGCACAGATTACTTCCATCGATGCACGTAAGTTATCAATCAACCAGTAAATTACCAGGCACGGTCAAAATAAAATATAGCTTTTATGCAGTGATGGGACTACTTGAAGCTTGAATTAACTGCTAATGTAGCAGCCATCGCCTCGTAAGTATCCATACATTTCAGCAACAATCAGCTCCTTTAACCTCAGTTCAAGATCAAGCTCATCAAGTTTAGCCTGCATGATTGTCATCACTGATGTTTATGCTGATTGGCATTGCAGATTTTTTTGCCAAGTTATGTACTATAAAACCAGGTTACATTTTGTATATGTTTCCCTCATCAAAAAAAACTGGTGTCAAGGTAGATTCTTTGAATATAATGCTTAAAATGGTGGTATTTGTTTTTTAAATAAATTAGTAAACCGTGTCCAGTATGATTTTTTGATCAGTGACACTAATATGATGAGCTGATGAAATCTGAGAGTAGTAAAAATAATACTAACACAATTACTTAATCAGTTTCATCATCTCTGTGCAAAGTTATAGTTAAACTAATGAAAGAGATACATGATAAGGAACTTTGCCTATTTGAAATGAGACTGAGATATCATCATGATTAAATAGGCCATTATTTTCTCAATTTACATTTTAATCTGAACCAGAGGAACAACTGTTGCAATATTGAAAAACAGGGTGTGGCTGTATAAACGTGATTTGTCAGTCATTTCCAGTAGGATATCTACAACATCAATTTGTAAAATTTGCTCGTCTGCTCATCATATCCAGAGAGTTAAAACTGGGTTTAAAACATCACAAATTATCTGCTTCATCAAATGAATGATATCAAACTGTAGAAAACAAAAGGCAGCAACAAACGGCATTTGTAGTATTCTAGTTATAACTCATTTTTTCCAGAACTTCTACAACATTTGGACACTGTTAGAGATTGATGTGATTGTAGCATTGCAGATCTGACAAATTCACTTTGAAACTATTTGAACTATTTATTATTATTCACATTGTTGCATCAACAAAGGATACCTTGGAACATTGATGAATAATACATGTGGACATATTTTTAAAGCCTCTTAGCACTATTTGCATTCCGCTATCAATTGAAATAAATTGATTTCAATAAGGTAATAGCCTAAAATATTGCACTGAAGTGGGCAATGTCGATTTCAAAGGATCTTCAACTGATTTTCATGACGGTTCTTACCATGCTTCAACTGCCATTGGCTCTTAGACTATATGAAATATCACCTCTACCAGATTCTCATTGTCAATTTAAAGATGTAGAGGCATTGGACATTCAAGACAATATAACTGTATTTGGACTGGCTCAGGCTTGTAGTCTTAAGATCAAGCCAGGCAACATATCACAAATATTAATGACAATTGTTGCTGGAAACATTTCAGGTACAGATTACATTTATCTGGAGAGAATGGGAGACCTTGGTTTGTGATCAATTCGGTATCTTGCCTTCATGGAATGGTCCAAGCAGCAATGCATGATATATTTGGGGAGTGAACCTATCAAGTTGCATTTTCGTGGGAATGTTTCTGTACTTTTAAAGGCTGTGAGAGTAAATGAGGGCCGCCCTCATGGATGCAATGAATACGGCAACCATGTTGATAAGGTAGGTGCCCCTGAAGGTCAGACGCCAATTTGTACCAAAATAAAGGGATTTGAGTCGGTTATTTATTGCAATGAAATCTATGCTTATTATAATTATTCACGATGTAACATACAATGTCCAAACAAATGTTCATGCATGCTCACAGACAGACAAGTCATCTACAATTGTTCACAAATTTTAGGCAAGATTATTTTTACAGGTGATATATCTAGCTTAGATTTCAGCAATAATGGTATAAGAGCACTCTCATCGTCTGCATTTATATTCATTGGCAAACAACTAAGGTATCTTGATCTGAGCTCTAACATCCTTATTACTCTACCACCTGATGTGTTTTCTTATCTTGCTAACTTGCTTGTTCTAGAATTGGCTTCAAATAAGTTAGTAAAACTAAACGCAGGAACATTTGATAACCTGCATGGTTTAATAGAGTTATATCTGCATGATAATGTATTGGTCACATTAGATACAAGAATATTCGGTAACTTGAACAATTTGAAAATCCTCCTTCTGGATAAAAATGCACTGGTCACATTAGATGCAGGGATATTTAGTAACTTGCACAATTTGAAAATTCTCATTCTGTATAACAATGCACTGGTCACATTAAATGTTACACTATTTGCAAGTTTGCACAATTTGATCCAAATTGATCTGGCTTCCAACAAACTAGCAACACTTCATGCAGGGATATTTGATAACCTGCAAAGTTTAATGAAGCTCTACCTGGTTCACAATGCACTGATCACGCTAGATGTTCATCTCTTTGCAAACTTGTACAATCTAATGTTCCTTCATCTAGGTTTCAACAAACTAACAACGTTTAATGCAGGGATGTTTGATGACCTGCATAAACTGCAATATATCTATCTGGATCACAATGCACTGGTCACACTAGATGTTCATCTCTTTGCAAACTTGCACAAAATAACTCATCTTTCTCTACATTACAACAAACTGGAATTACTTGATGCAGGGATATTTGATAACCTGCACAATTTGGAATACCTCTCTCTGGATCACAATGCACTGGTCACACTTGATGTTCATCTCTTTGCAAATCTGCACAATCTACTTCGCTTATATCTAGGTTCCAACAAACTAAGAAAACTTGATGCTGGGATATTCTATAATCTGCTCAAACTTCAAAGCCTATCTCTGCATAACAATACATTGGTTACACTAAATGCAAGAATATTCGATAATCTGCACAAACTTCAAGGTCTATTTCTGTATAGCAATGCATTGGTCACTCTAGATGCAAGAATATTCGATAATCTGCACAAACTTCAATACCTCTATATGTATAATAATGCCTTGGTCACACTAGATGCAAGATTACTTACAAACTTGCACAATCTGATTAGACTTTCTATAGATGACAACAAACTAGCAACACTTGATACATGGATATTTCTAAACACAAGCAACTTGGAAAAGCTTTCCATTCAAAGAAATAGAATCACATTGTTAGAAGAGGGCACATTCTCCAACTTGACCCATTTGAAAAACCTTTCAATAGCATCAAATCAATTGACATACTTACCACCACATCTTTTTCTTGATCTAAAAAGTCTGCAATATTTGAATTTATCTGATAATAGACTGCAAAATATCCCTCATATTGGTCATATGACAAAACTAAAACAAACTGACTTGTCTGGTAATCCGCTGACCAAAATTAGAAAACAAATGTTTTTAGGGCTCACAAACAATACAAAATGTTATTTGGACCAACCTGAAATTTGCCAATGTTATCTGAATACATTAGATTTGTGTTATTCTACAAAAGCACCATCCCCGTACATTACTTGTAATAGGCTACTCTCAATGACTGCATTATCCACGTTTACATGGGTTATAGGTTTTAGTGCCATTATTGGTAATTTATTTGTAGCGTGCTGGAAAAGATTTAAACAAAGACCAGAAAATAGAGTGCAATCACTTTTACTTTTTAATTTGGCAATGTCTGACCTCCTAATGGGCATCTACATGATAATAATCGCATCTGCTGATGTATACTATGGCGAATATTTCCCAGTGAATGCGGAATATTGGAGATCTAGTGTTGTGTGTAGAATAGCTGGTACATTGGCCATAGCGTCAAGTGAGGCATCTGTTTTATTTGTAACATTTATCAGTATTGATAGATTCATCAATATCAGGTTCCCATTTACCACTAACAAATTACGAGTGAAGTCGACAAGAGTAATAGCCACAATAGTGTGGTTATTTTCATTATCTCTTGCACTAATAGCTTCCATTTCAGCTGGAAGAAATGCAGATTTTTATGACAACTCTCATGTTTGTATTGGTCTTCCATTGTCACAAATCACACAACCTCATAAGCAAACTGTTAGTGTAACCTCGCATCTAACGTATTGGGAGGTTCATACTAAAAATGTTACGATAATTACAGAATCTGATCAAAGTCCCGGTCTATATTTTTCAGTAGCTGTATTCATTGCATTCAACATGGTTTGCTTCCTGTTGATACTTGCATGCTATATTGGAATAATCATGGCAGCACCTTCAAGTCCAGCTTTGCGCCGCGAAATGGCTAAAGAAATGCGGATGACGATGAAAGTCTCAGCCATCGTTTTCACAGACTTCTTCTGCTGGTTCCCAATATGCCTGATGGGGATACTTGTACAAACTGGTTTAGTTCAACTTCCCAGCTCAGTATTTGCTTGGGCAGTGACATTTGTTTTGCCCATAAACTCAGCCATAAATCCATTCCTTTACACCATTGTGACAGTTATCAGTGACAGTGACATATGCTCAAGGAGGAAGAAATCTACAGATGTGAATATAGAAATGAGAATGCTTAACCAACGTGTCGCCAGAACTGATGATGCTAACAAAGGCCAGGCCAACAAGACGGTAGACTAGTAATGACTACAGCTCTTTAATTATGACTGAACAATAATGTTACAGGAGAAATGTCACACAATTTTTGTTTGGAATTTGACATTTGTTATTAATCAGATGCAGGCATTTTGTGTAGTTAAATAGATTTTGATCCCAAAAAAAAATCCAATATAACCAAATCTAAAACTCCAGGTGTAAACAAAAATATTTACACATCATGAAAAATGTACACCTAGTCCTAGTTCAATTGTAAAGAACAAAATAAGGACTCATTATATCTTTTTTTAATTGCACCATTTTGATACACTCTGTATATAAATCTGTATTTGAAAATAATG
>JXSR01S027713.1:60344-70752 GCA_000969725.1 Ophiothrix spiculata | reverse complement strand
ACAAAGATTCCCAAAATAAAACTGCATATTGCCCTTAAGATAACAGCATGTATACATCAATTAAGGCTTGTCAAGTTTATCCACTTCCTAGGTCAAAGTCATTCCAAGTCCAACTACTTCAATACTTCAAGGTCCTAACTAACTTTATCAAAATTATTTATCCACTTCCAACCACCAATATTATTCTGCTTCCCTGTATGTACAGAGATCTATAGGCCAGGACAACTTGGTCATTTTGTTCGCCAGCTAGTAGATTTACACTTTCAGGAATACTATAATACAAGGGGAGAGGAATATTATAGTATACAACATGTACAAGGGGTGAGGGAGAAAACATGTTAAACATTTAGGCCTATGCTTTTACCATCAAAAGCCTGCCATGGGCCTCAAACTGAGGCTAATATGCAAGCATCAACTGTAATTTAACATCTGTACAGAAGACACTCAGATTTTTGTTCAATGTAATCCAAAGGTTGATTGCTCTTCTCAACAATCTCTTTATAGACTTGAAAGTGATTTCTAAACTCAAAGTATGGATGAAGCAAAATCAACTCAAAATTAATGACAGTAAAACAAAATTTTATATTGCTGGAACCAGACAAACTTAGCTGACTACCGTCACTCAAGCTGAAAGTGGGTAAAGCTTTCATACAACTAACAAGTACAATCCACAATCTAGGCAGGGTTGTCACTACGCCGGGCGGTGGCGGGCGGGACCACCCAGTTCTCTTCATTTCCACCCGGCACTCAGGCTGATTTTGAGTCAAAATACCCGGCTCTCAAGACTCAAAAGTTACAAAATCAATGAAGAATCAATAGAAAAATTAACAATTATTATCAAAATTGTTTTTTTCTTACTATTTCACATAAATTTTACCCGGCACTAAAAAATGCCTGATGACAACCCTGAATCTAGGTATAATAAATTATCTTTGACTCACAAATGTCTATGACTCAACATCTATACAAACAACCTCAGGACAGTACTCTTTGAGTACAGTATGGAAAATTCCATTACAGAAAAATCCTTTAATGTTGCCGATCCACTGCTGTGGAACAAACTACCTCAAATCAGAGAGGCTTCTTCTGTCGCTGTATTCAAGAAAATACTTAAATATCATTTACAAAAAATGCTTAAATCTCCACTGAAAAGGTCATCTTCAGTTATCAATTTCCATGACTATTTATAATATCTTTTGACTTTGACATTTTAGATATATATGTAAATTTTATAAGTTGAATTAAGGTTAGGAAGACTTTTGTGAGTTCATTCTACAATGTGTTTCTGATGAGTGAAGACCTTTTGGTCCTTATGAAACAGTACTGTCAAACACTGTATAATATGACGATATAGTCCATATACTGCAAATAAATCTCACATATATACATATTAATTTTGTTCTTGTTGTTTTTATGGGATTGCCTTATTTATTCTTTTGCACCTGAGTCAATTTGTCAAGGTGTGCTGCAAACACTGTATGTATGTATGCTGGAAAAGTGCAGGACTCCGAATCAGTAGGTCGTGGGTTCGAGCCCCGCTACGGCCAACAGGTTATGTCCTTGGGCAAGGCATTTAATCCTAATTGCTTCGTATACCCGAGCGTTATTGGGAAGCTGTTATGGGAAACATTACAATCTAAGTGCAGATATAGGTGAATGCGAAATGATTGTGATGGTTTCCTGACGACAGCGTAATAATGGGCAGCAGCGCTTTGAAACAGTTGTACAAGGCGCTCTATAAATGCTGTGTATTATTATTACTATTATGTATCGGTGTATGTAGCATTTGACACAAACCAAAAATGTTGGCCGCAAAATTTTCAGCATATCCGTCATTTTAACAACTTAATCGGGAGACTGCAGAGTCCCATATGTTGGCATAAGTAAACAGCATATTCCGTTACAAGTGCATATTTTACGCATCAATATCAAAAACTTCTATTTATTCCACACACAAAAAAAACAAAACACAAGTTTTATACAACTTGGGCAGTTTAGATGTGTACGTGGCTTGTTACTACAAGGTATGGGTTACAATTGCCAATAATTGTAAGTTTTCCCACCCAACAATCTGAACATTCCTTGAGCTTGTCGGAGCATTTTTCTTGGACAATGGACAAGTATTTATGTCGAACATTGTTCATAATCCGTCAACCCAATCTACAAAACTATCATTTACGTCTGTTGGCTAAGTACCAAGGAATTTTTAATTTTTTTCTCTGCCATCTTGTGTCGTTAATGGAGCAGAGTTATTGTACCTCAGGATATACTTGGAGTTTGGCCCGATATCCAGGCAGATCGCGTAAATCTTCACTTGAGGCATATACAGCTTGTGCATTTTGTTTCACGCGCAAACCGTGTCTGCGCTTCAATTAGCGTGTATTGAGACTTGCTATGATCAAAGTACGCACATTTTCCCACTAATCCGTTGCGAAGATTCTCAAAGTGATGCATGCGTAGCCGTAAAATGCCTACAATAACTCACCCTCCATGAGCGACAATCCAAGATAGGATTTACATTGTGGTGAAATCAAAATGGCGGAGAATACCGGTTCCCCTTTAAAAATTGCTTGCTAAGTACACAATTGGCATGACCATAAATTACCTGATTCTTGGCCAGTATGTTCTTCTGCATTTCAAGTAGATGTATGACTTGCTGGTCTTCTCCATGTTCTTGCGCCAGTCTCTTGTTCTCTTCCTTTAACTCATCCAACTCATCCCTCTCTTCCAACAGTTGCTCATGTTTTTGACGTGCAGCCAAAAGTTCTGCTTTGAACTGTGCAATCTGTGTATGAGAAGTGAAGCAGTCTTTTGATCAGTTCTAACAAGCTTATAATCATATAAAGAATATTCAGTATTATAGAGATATAGGCTAGAGAAACAGGACTGCCTTTACAGCCAAGTGTAATGGGGCCATCGGATATGGAGCTCAAATTGGAGGCATTTGAGTCTACTCTTGTCCCGGGAAGATCAACTTTGGTTGCGCATAGAGTGCACCTGTGCAATACTACTAAATGCAAACAGTATGCAAAACTGAAGACAAAGGTGAGTGGGTTTTCAATAGTTGTGCCTAACTACAAGATGTGGCAAAAATGGCAAAAATTAGCAAAAATCTGAACCTCCAAATTTGATCCCTAGCCAGAATAAAAATGGTGCCGAGTCTGGTATCTCCCCTCTATATCTATATTCAATAGGAGCCAACATCCTGCATACTTTATGTTCATAAGCATTATACATATATCCTCTTTGAGTCCTCCATCATCAACAAGATTAAGCCGACATTATCAGTATTTTCACTTGGTTTATGAGATAAAAGTTCTGCTTTGAACTGTTCAATCTGTATACGAGAAGTTAAGCAACCTTTTGATCAGTTCTAACAAGTTTGACACATAAACAAAAAACTCATCACAATACAAATCTAGACTCTTTTAAAATAGATTTATCAACAAGATGAGGTGTACATTATCAGCCATTTTATGTGATAAATTATTACAAGTTAAATATGGGAACAAAATGTTAAAATCATCACAACAAAAATATAGCCTCTTTTACAATAAATTCATTTTGTTTGTAATACAGAGCATGTAACAACACATGCATCACATCATGAGCATTTCAAGAATGATGACTTTTAAGCAGAATTCAGACTCTACACAAATGCAAATGCACGGGTAGATTGGAGTTTACAGCAGTTCCTATAAATTGAAAGCAAAACGCAAATGAACTCACATCAACACAAACCGAGCTGAGGAAAGCTGAACATTAAATGCATTTTCATATTGTCGCCTGCCACAGTTCTAATCAGTCTTTGAGCATGAATTCATTTGTGGTGTCGTTTGCGATGAAAATTATAAGTAACACATTGCGTTGTAAGTATGAATTCAGCTTTAGCTTTACCCCATACCTCATTTTGAGCAAGTTCTAACTGCTCAACAAGCATAGAAATCTCATTATCTTTCCTGCTCACAGATTGAGTAAGTGTATCACAAGAGGATCTCCATTCTTCATTTTCGTCTTGGTGACGGACACTGCAAGTCTCTATCTCCTCATTAGCACGCTGAAGCATCTACAAGATTCAAAACAATTTAAAGATTTACCTATAGACCATATCTATAATTGACATACTCCTGCTGTTGATGGGGTAAATCCACAGAATCAGACGGGGAACGGAACTCAGAGCGAGAGCAAGTAGTGTATTTATCATACTTAGCCTCGTTCTGAGTTCTGATTCCCCGTCCTTATTTGTGGATTTACCCCATCAACGGCGGGTGTATGTCAATAATAGATATGGTCTTTTAAAATAGACAAAGGGCAAATCAAGATATGGTAAAAGAGAAGACAAATAATGATTTAGAAATACAGGAAATGGATACATATTTTGTAGATAAAAAGCTTAAATTCAGGCAATATAAGATGAGTTTCTGTTAAAGACTGTAATTGCATCAAATTTTATCTGAAGGGGATGCTGAGGAGGTATCTATTCAGAAACTTGAGGAAAATGCCATCGGATCCAATCAATGTAATTTGGGATTTTGTTTTTTGAAAAAAGTAATGCATAGATCTAGTTTAATTTTGAAGAATACTCATGTTCCTCAAAATGCCTGTGAAAATGGGTGTGTCAACTGCCAAACCAAACTAATTTACATATCACTCAAATTCTATACAAATAATTTGTTGATTATAATCAACTACATCTTGTTACATGGTTTTTTACAATATGCCAATTTCAGTTTGTGTGAACATTATTGCAATCTAAAGAGGAGGCTCAAGTTTTGTTTTGGGAGGGACGTACCCCTAGGAAATTTGAAGTGTCAGCCATAAAAACACCAATTTTTTAAGAAAAAGGAATCATCCATGATCCAAATCTCCCAAATTTTGAATCAAATTTTATATGAATATTTTCTGAAATGATTTGCACTATATCAGATTAAATTTTCCAATTTTTTGTTAAAAAAACTATCAAAACTTGTAAAAGAGTAGACTCATTACAGCCCAGGTCAAAATTCCAGTAGATCCCAGTTGAAAGTTGTTCAACTTTCCATGACGGAACCAACTGGTTTCAACTGGATTCAACTGTTTTTAACTAGACTTTCCAATGTTCAACTGGTCAGTAAAAAACTTACTTGAAAATTGTTCCATTTTTCATCACTGACCCAACTGGCTTAACTGTGTGCAACTGGATATTCATCTGGGATCAACTGGATTTCAACTGGTTCCATTTGAAACCAGTTCAACTAGGATCAACTTGAATTTTGATCTGGGAGCAGTGTTTCTGCTAAAGCTGTATGGCGCGCCATTGGCGCAGGAGCGATGAAAATTGGCGCAATGAGTTTCTGAAAATGTATAAGAAAGATATTTTTCTAGCTTTATTGAGCCAATTTTCAGCCACAGCTCCTGATTTTAGGCGCAAGCACCTCCTAAACTTTGTCAAACTTGCTCGAATTGGCGCAAGCTCAAAAACCTTAGCGGAAACACTGCCTGGGAGTACCAAGTTTGCAATGAAAAAGGACCCAATGAAATACGAGGCAACCTTATTTTGCTACTTATATTTGCAGCATGCCCCTATAGCCACTTTTGCACTAAGTATCCCCAATCCCCAGATCGCAATATTTCAATATTCCAATGACTTACAGTCTCTAGTTCCTGACATCGACCCTGTGCTTTGGTCTTCTCCGTCCTCATTTCTTTCAGGTTTTCCCTGATGGTCTGATGCTGTTCACTTATCTGGTCCCGCTCTTTACTAAATTCTTCTTTCTGTTGTTCTAAAGCCTAGAAAATGTATTTACAAATACAAAGATGACGTTATCAATGGTAAAAGAGTGAAACTTCAATATAATACAACATTCAGGGATGGACCTAAGTCACGAATAGGTATATCAAATAAGGTGGAGCCGTTTCAAGAAATCATTAAAATCATGACAAATGTCTTTATTTTTGATAGACGTTGTCACCGAACCATAACACTTTTGGTATCATATTAAAGATAATTTATCCAGGTACTAAATAAAAAAAGAATTAAAGCCACAGGTTTAGCAATAGTGAAGTAATTGACCAAAATGTCGAGTGGGTCAAGGGTGGAGCCGGTGGGGGTGGCGCCGGTGGGGGTGGCGCCCATAGCTTTATACACAAAATTGCGGAAGATTTGAAGGCTTGTTATGTGAGATCTATAAATGGTAGAGCTGTCAAATTTTGATATTGTGTGCTGTAAAGTGCAAACTTTAATTACTGCACTGAATTATCAAGGTTATTTTGAGTAATTACAGTAGTTTTAGCTTGGTATTTGTAGAGAATTTATGTACATAGTACTATACACATAGCTATACATGACAAATAAAACATTTTGCACAAATATCATTTTTTGAGTACAGCTGTTTTGCTATTTGAATGGGATGGTATGAAGGTCATTATGCACAGCTGAATGCACTTCTATGTCCTTTCACAAATCAAAACAAAGCTTTTTATACAGCTGGGTGCATATCTATTCAAGGCAGTGTTTCAGTTTCATGATTCAAGATAGATCAATAAATGAGCATTGATTTTGATTTGGGTGTCATGAATTGAATATGTGTATACCCACAGGTTTTGATTAGCTCTATTCTGTTTGCAGGCGGGCTGTTTAAAAATCATCCCGTAGCATGTGCTGTACAAAAAAGACAGAAGGTGGGTAAATATGGCAGCAAAGGGATTATTTAAATGCCCTGTTTGTGGCAAACAGCTTCACCGAAAGTCTTTCGCAAGACAGATGGTGATTTGTATTTGCATTATTAATGCAACACCAATAATGGTGTATTAGAACCAAGTTCGTTGTTGTTGTATATTATCACGGTCTTCATGCAATATGCTAATTACTATACAATGGGTAATTATAATTTTTGACTTTTTAATGTTCCACCCTATATATTCTAACACACCCTGTATAATTTGGTTTGAAAATAGAACCATATAAATCCCTGATCTATAAGCTTTCCAAAAATGTATACTTTTGTAGGTCTCTGGACTAAACATTAAATGATATGTTCTGTTAAAACAAAACAGATGCATTTTGACACAATTGCTGGTGTGAAACAATTTTTTTGACCAGTTGGTGACTAGTGTCCGGATGCATCAGATAAATTACATTAATTTTCACCAGAAATTCCCAAACAATTATCAAATATATTAATTCTAGGTCCCATTTATGACTAAAATTCCATTCACATGTGTCAATCATTTCTAAAATAGCATAAAAGTAGGTTTATACTTAAAGGAACCAACAAATTATGAAAAATGTTTTGTTTCTTTGCATAAAAATCAAAATAATGTTAAAACATCAACAAAAATGGCTTAATCTGGTAGAAAATCATAATTTTCACTAAAATTGATTTACATTTTCAAAAGTAAATCACACATATTTCAGAAAACAAATGTGTCTAAAATATATAAATTTCATCAATAACAATTTGTTTGACTAACAGAGGCCAGGAAAAAAATGATTTATAAGATTTGTAACTAGAAACATTGCAATTTCAGGTCATTTTTTTAGAAGAAACTTAAAGCTAGTTTCAGAATGTCTGTCATGGCCAACACACAACATGACAATAAAAATTTCAAAAGTGCAATCTCAACTTATCATCATACTTGGAAATCTTTGCGGCAACCACAACAAGCCGATACACAACCATGACAGCTACATTGATATGACCTTCTTTTAAATATTCTTAAAATGGACTCTCTTTCTATGATACCTAAAGTAATTACAAAAATGAAGGGATTTCAGTTGAAATTTGGGTAGATGCTAAAAAATGTTGAATCTTTATGGGAAATCTGTGCCAAGTCCACCCCTTATATACTTTGATCAACACCAAATAGGCGGGCCTCTTCACATCATGAATTGATACAGGTAAGCGCGTGCGAAGCTGGACACAGAATAACTGCAGGAAACGCATCGCGCGTTGTAAGTGTGAATCTCGTGTCAGCATCTACGGCGCGCGTGTAAATTGGATTATATTTACTTGCGGATGAAGAAAAGCCTCATAATTCCTGCCTATTTAGTGTTGATCAAAGTATAGATCTATGTGTACCTTGCTCAGTGATTCCTTTTCTCCTGTCAATCTGTTGGCTTCTTCCTGCCAGTAGGCCTGCTGTTGTTGAGAAGTCCTCTTCTCTGCAGTCACTTCTCTCATTTCTTCCTGAAGTTTTTCTAAATTCTGTTTTGCAGTTGACAGTTCAGTAGAAAGCACTTCACCAACCTGGTCGGATATATAATTAAAAACAAACCTTAAAATGTTTTTGCACTGAAATATTGTTTCATATAACAAGAAAACTATCAATAACAGAATTGTCGCTACATCAATGAAAATTATGTTTGTTATTCTTTTACTGATTTAAAATGTGTTTTGTTTGTTTGTTTACTTGTTTGTTTGTTGATTTCTTTCTTTGTTTCAGAGATGCAAGTCATTTCATTGCAAAAGTCTGAAAAAGCCATGAATTCTTCAAAAAATCCTCAAAAATGAACTGTAAACACTTGCAAATATGTAAATTTGAGGTCTAATACAAAAACCTTAAATCGTGATTTGAGCTTCAGATTAACCTGATTTCAGGCTAAAACCTGAAAACTGGCATTTCTGTGGTTGCTTTATTTTCTCAACATTACCAATTATCGTATTGATATATTACAAAATTCAACTCCTTGAAGTTCAATGCTAATGTTACTTTCCAAAATATGTAAATTTAACAGCCATCATGACAAAGAAAAACACTAATAATCAATCTTACACATTCTTTGCTAATCTTTTTATTTACTTTGCTTCAACAAAAAATACCTCTAAAAGAAAAAAAAATAACAACCTTAAACAATCAGTAAGATAATGTTACCTTTTTGACAGCATTAAGTTCTTCGTTCATTTTGTCCATTTCCTCTTCGTTTGTTTCCACAGCCAGTTTGGCTTGAGTCACTTCAAGTTGCATATCAGTGATCTGGTTCTCCAGTAATTGTCTTGCCTTGGATAACAAAAAACAATGTGGTCAAACAGCTAACAATGTATAAACCAATAAGCTTGTCAACAGACTAAAAAGAATTCCAGTTAGGAGAAGCTGACTGTTGCTGCCATTATCTTTGAGCAGGCATCATTAGATGCAAAATTTTTCGATGAAAAAATGTTATCACATGATAAAAGCAGCCATTGCATATTCACAATTTCAGACACGGTCTGACAATTATCATTAGTAACACAAATGTTATTATGGTTCACTTTTTGAGACATTTTAAAACGTAAAAAAATACAATATTGTATGACACATGACAAAATTTCTCAGTTATTTTCTCTTATGCAATTTAACACTGTTACGGGCTGAACATATATCCAATCCAACTTACTCTTATCAGCAATTATCACAAAGCATATATATTAGTAGTTATCATGAAGCATATCTTTCAGTAATTATCACAATTAGGCATACCAGTGCAAAATGAATTCATGGCCCACCTGGAGCTCAAACCCAGAACCTTGTGCTTTTGTGCAAGCACCATTATGCATGGGCCAACCCATTAGGTCTATATTGGCACTCAAATTAATGAGGGGTCTGACTATGTGTTAAGAAACAATTATAGGATCATTGCTGCCACCAAACCGAACGTTGCCCACCGCAATATCAGTAATAATTATCACGAGGCATGTCAGCACCAAATAAATTCTTGGCCCAGACAGGCTTCGAACCCGGAACCTACCGTGTAAGAGGCAAGCTTGCTAATACATAGTCCAAAAGAGGACTTCCCTGTCAGGTGTATACACAGAACTAATTTGTGACCATCCAGCTCAAACCGTAAAGTTGGTGTCCGATCCTTTTCACCTATTTACATATCTCTATGTTATAAGGTTTGAAATTACATCTCAATGAACTTTATCAGACCTCCACAAGTCAAGTTATGGTTCGTCAAAAGTTTGTCATCGAGTAAAGATGAAATTGAGATAAATGCATTCAAAAAAATAGTAAGCTATACTTTCCCATTGATGGTTCTTCTAAGATGTGTATTTTTTCATACTTAGTTTTGTTTTTCGAAGAATGCATGAATATTGTGAATACAATCAATTTCACCAAATTATGACCTATTCATATATTTTCACATTTTTGCTTTGGTGACAATTTCATTCTCACTGATATCAGTGTTTTATTACACAACTTGAGCTGTTAAAGATGAAAAATCATACACATTCTAATAATGATATCAAATCAAATAATTTCAATATATCTTGAATTGTATTATTTACTAAATTTTAGGAAATACCAAATCCTGACCTGTGCAAATAAAGGTCATCCTTGTTACTCTCTGGTTACAAAAATACTCTGCAAAATGTAAATTTACTCTCATCAAGACTGTCCCTACCTTGTTCACATGTTCTCGCTCATGATTTGATTGGTTGAGTAGCTG
>JXSR01S027713.1:21952-41211 GCA_000969725.1 Ophiothrix spiculata | reverse complement strand
GGTCATGACCCCCTTTTTTCACCTCTCCTGCCGTTCATTAGACCCCCATTTCCAATATGTTTCAGTTCTTTAGACCCCCATTTTAAAGAAAAATCTAATATTTTGGCTCCAACTACAGAAATTGGCCAAAAATTGAAATTTGACCACAATTTCAGTTCAGAAGGCCATTTTTTGCCGAAATTTCAGTTCACTTGCCCCAAAAAAAATTGTTTCAAAGGCTTATTTTTTGCACAAAATCAGTTCACCTGACCCCCATTTAATCCGGCGCTTTGCGCCAGACATACCTACCATTTTCAAAATTTAGTGCCCCCCCCTGGTAGTTCAATACGTCAACAAATGCCAGTCACTCCTCACTATGGTCATGAGATGGGTTATGTTCCATTTCAATACCTTTTTGAAAAGACCATTTGTAATTGATACTTCAAACTAAGGCCCTGCTGGGAAACCCAAAACACCGAATTTTCCCGGACCGGGAATTGTTTTGACCTATTTTCGGGTTCGGTACGGTCCCGGAAAAAATATTACCGGGGTCGACCGGGTCGGGGAAATCTGACTTGGGGTCGGGGAAAGTTTACATTCGGTTCGGGAAAATCTAAGGTCGTTCGGGTAAAAATAAATTGGAACAACAATTAATCGCTGTGTCTATAATGTTATAATCCTTGTTAAACACTATTCTAATGACTTGAAATTCGGGGTAACTCGGGGTCAGAGAAAAATATCCATTTTGACCGGGAAATCATGAAAAACTGCCGGTCTGGTCTAGAAAAAATACTTTCGGGTCGGGGCAAGCAAAATTTTTATCGGGTCGGGCGGGTCGGGGAAACAAATGTCGGGGAACGGGTGAGAAAAAACCTGCCCCGCAGGGCGTTACTTCAAACTATTATCATGTGATAAGCTTTCTACATGTACTTCCGTAAATTTTGATAAATGAAGTAGAAAATGCCATTACCAAACCACTTTGAAACATATACTAGGCAATTCATCTACATTGTACATACATGTGACACGTCATATGGAAAGGTTCATAGTAAATTACGAGATACGGGCCATTGAAGCTGAGCGTAGTAAAAAATCATGTCCAAGGTCGAATTTTAAATTTCATCAGAACAATACTTTTGCAGTGTATTCTATCATATTAATCAAGTTCCAACATCTAATTATAAGACAAATATTTTAAAACCAAGTTAAAAATCCTGTCTCCATTCAGGTTTTACTAGTAGAGAAACTTTTAACTTGATTTTCTCAGAATAATAGTTTTCTTAATCAGCCCGATGTCTTTTACCAGTTTGGATGTAACTTTGCAATCAAACATCCGATAACTAAAAGCAAGGTGTCATTTTTAAAGCTGGAAATATAATCTTTCAGATGAGACCAACAATCATTTTGTCATTTTGGGACTGACCCTTTAAGGTACCTTTCGATAGGACGGGTCACATATACTTTTTGCTGATGGCTCCTACAATCTGGATCAATCCAATACCCAAAAGATTTGATCCAATTAGAAACCCATACCACACTTTTTTTGCTGATGGCTTCCACAATCTATCCCAGGGGGGTCTGTCATCATTGAAAGGGGGGTATCAGGCGTGATCAAGGACTTCCAAACAGCACCCTAAACAAGTATTTACATATTATCGAAAATTACACCCAAAGTAAGTATGATTGTTGAAAATTTACTAAAATTTTCTCGTTACAAATTTGGTGTATTTTAAAGAGGATGCTAGCTTTTCAAATAATGCATCAAATAAATAAATAAGATTCAATTATATAATACCACACGTGTAACCGTAAGTAACGTGCCTGATCCTAAAAAACCACCCTTTTTACGTGAATTCTTGGTCACGCCTGATACCCTCATGTCAATGATGACAGACCCCCCCCCCCACCGGGCAATCTATAATAATAATAACTGCAATGGAAGTTTGTCATAAAAAAACATTGAATACATATATATTTCTTTTATCGAATATTAAACTAAATTATCCTGATCAATGAAACACAAACAATTTCATCACATTTTTATGTATACATATATGTGATGACTCACCCAGAAAAGGGGGACTTTGCGAAAAAACACTTTTCAAGATACTGGTGAAAAATAGGTAGCAAAAAATAAAGAAAATAAGAAGAATTTTCTGCAGATTTTCTGTTGCAAAATTTAATCGCCTTTAATTTAATCAATTTCGACAAATAAGGTGTCATTTTAAAGCTTAGAAAATGCTGTAATAGATGAAATGATAAACTCAAAATTGATATCATCTGCAAAGTCCCCCCTTTCGGGGCGAGTCATCACATATATCAACCAATTCTTACACATTCACACACAATTTTAGCACTTCACTATCAGGTGTCAATGCAACATTAGCACTTGTGAAATAATATTTCTTTTGTCTGAATATTTTGCAAGTAATTAATTGAAAAGGGGCAATTCATGATCCACTTTTCATCCTCAAGGTCACCTCTATCAAAATTGTGTTTTTAACTGAAAAGAATAATTGACTGGTGTATCAGGGGTGTGAGAGTCATGTGATAAAAAAAGCTGAAAATGGTGACAAAATGCCAAAAACAGGCTGAAAATGAAAGAAAACGCTGAAATAAGGACTCTTTTGAAGCCATTAAAAAAGTTGAAATCAGCTAAAAAGCTTAACTCTCACACCCTGTGTATGTTACAAACTTAAAACCATTCTTTTAAATGTGCTTGCACTTTGGAGAAAATGACAAAATGTGTCATTTTCTAATTTACAACAAAGTAGCCTTATGAAAAGCTTGTAACTTGAAAACGAATGATCGGGATCGGGTGAAATTTTGAGTTGAGTTGCAGACATAAGTTCAAACTCGAATCACCTGCCCCCCAACCCCCCCCCCCCCCCCCCCTGTTACCCCACTGAATTAATTAAAATCCCTTCACGGTTGACTCCAAATTTGGGGTGTGGCATATCATGTGTACTCGATCAAGATCCAAAATCAAAACTTACCCTCAATTGTTCTCTGAGTTGAGTTGCAGACATGAGCTCAAAACTTGAATCACCACCACCTCCCGATCCCAGACCCAGTGAGTCCTGGTCATAAGATCCATGAGACGCTGTGGAGAACTGTTCAGATGAGAACGCACGCTGCTGATGATGAGAACGTGGGATCGGAGAACTGGTTCTCTGCATGGTTACTATGCCTGAATTAAGTAGTCTCCAACGTGGTCATCTGTGGAAAAAAAAGCACCAAATATTTTTACAATAAAGGACAAATTTTAAAAAATAAGTTGAAATAAATTAGAAGGAAAAAGAGTATGGTACCATACATATGCTGCATGTTTAGTTTGACTCAGTTTGTTTACAATGCATCTGTAAATATATTATCATCTACCTTGTGAACATCATGTTAGATTTTACTTACTCAGCCAAGCCATTCACTTGTGAATTGTGTAACAGTGTCCAAGAAAGCTATATAGTTCAATTTGCAAGTCGTTGATCCGAACCATTACTGTATACAATCTCATTCATTGTCTATTTGATATTTGTCTAATCAATCGAACCCCCTAAATAGCTTGGAATTAAACCTCTGGCTACAGGCCTGGTATATAATTATTATTATGACAGGGCCCTATAAATTTTCAAAATTTAAACAAACAAACTCGATCTGTTAATATTAACTTAAATGTTCAAATTGTCTTTTTATTTATAAATTTCAAAAATTCTACAAAGCAATGTAAATACTCTGTGTGAAATCAAACTTGGGTGTTTTAAGTTCTTCCCACCATTCAATTCAAACTGTTACTTCCACAGCTTATAAACAACCCACTGAGTGAACCAACAGCCATAGACTTACATGTTAAACTGCTGATGGAAAACTTGCTATAGAAAATTCATTACATAGTCGAAGTGTGAATGAAAAAGACCTTCAGAAAGGGGATAATCACAGGTTGATGTCAGTGTAAACAAATACCACTTCGACAATATTCTTCATTCCCAAAATACAGTTTGAAAAGGAGCAAATTCAAACTATTTGCCATACACATGAATGTTGTAGTGGAGTGACCATGGTGAGCATTCCACTGGGTTAGTCATACAGAACGTGTTATGGGAAGAGCGTTAATCATCCTTTGGTGTGAAATTGTCCCTTCATTTGTCACACAACATCTCAGTACAAGCTACTTTGGTACAAGTATGTGCTGGATTTCAGCCCCGTTAAGTGCCAATGAAACCATACACGTGTCAATTTTGTTACGAGTTGTGGCAGCGGTGGGATTTGAACCAACAGTTTTTGAAGTGGTGGCAGCGGTGGGATTTGAACCAACAGTTTTTTAAAATGGTCAGTTTTACTGACTTTCAACCATTACCACTACCAAATTACAACAACAAAGATCCAGATTATTTTTACTTCTAATTTTATCTCATACAATAGTTCAGACTGACCTGGAGACTCTCAGGACTGATTTAGCTGATGAGTGATGGTTAGCTCTACAATTTTTCTTTTGTAGTAGACACCTGGGCCTGCGCCCAGCTTCTTTAAAAGTTAGATTCAACGAGAAATGAACATGTAATTGCCCAGTAAATGACAAATCGGTTGTTTTGTTAGTTCTTAATACTTACTTTTAAACTGTTTTTCATAACACACACACTCCACACTTGAATTTTAATATAGCAGAATACTTTTTGAAGTTGAGATTGAGTTCAAGAAACGTCGTCGTTGTATTCATCCAAAGCAGCTATAAATGTTGTAACCGACAAAAGAATTTTCTTCCTCCAAGTTTATTCCACAATATTTGACTCTCGGTTTGCTGCTCTGACTAAGCTTAAGCCATGTTCTTGTAGAATTTATAAGCTCTAGTTGGCTCAGCTGTATGGTGACATTGTTCAAATTGAAGCTTGTTCTTTAAGCTTAAAAATTTTAAAACACTGAAAAAACTGCGTCAATTTGTAACAAAATTACATGAATAAAACTCCAGCCAAAACTCCATTGTGACCACAGCTTAGCGGGGATGACTGTATAAATGTCTGGCAGGTAAATTCTGATGTTTTCAATGCTGTTTAAACTTTTAACGATTACCTGTTCAATATTTTCGTAGTGCAAGAACCAGAACTTACTTCGCTTCTAAGGACGCCGTCAGCCAATTGTTTACATTGACGAGAACTAGTACTGGGCGGTATTCAGAAAATTCATTTTGATTGATAGGGGAACAGCGGGTAATTTGAACAAATTGAATCATGGGACTTCTGTTCGAGGGGGTGAGCTCTACTGAGCCTCCCTTCTCCCCTTAAATGCTTCATGTGAGCTCAATTAATAGAGCACCCTGCATGATGGCATTAACACCTAAATTTCCCGATAGCTCTTCCGGGAGCTCTCCTAATTGCCCGGGGTTCTTCAAAACATTTTGTACGGGTATGTGCCTGCCAGACCCCGAAAACTGACCATCTCTATACCTATTTTTGGCACAAAAACCCACCCATCAGTATACCAATTTTAACTTGGAAAAGCATCAAATTTTACTCAAATTGGGTGCCTTTTTTGCAATTTTTTCCAAAAGCACCCATTTATGAAAATTGGGTGCTTTCATCTAAGATGAAATATACCCCATTGATATACCAAAACCCTAGAAAAATTACCCGAAAAGGCAGGCACATATATATACGCATACCTTGTCAATGTAAGTAAGCTATAACATACAACCCCATTATTCATTTCACTAAAGACCTTGAAAATTCATGATATTTATACTTACGAATTAGCTGTGCATATGTTTCGTTACCACCATAACCTACTCCCTCCGGATTTACTAAACAATAAATTTATCACCCAAGCTGGTATTCATGACCATAATACTAGACATGCCAGTGACCTTTGCATTGATCCAACAAAAACTAAATTGGCACAAAATAATATCAAAACACACAGGGCCCGATCAACTGGAATAAGCTAGACATGAACATCAAAAACTGCGTTTCCCTTGCCTTTTCCAAGCTAAAAAACACATCATTATCCAATATAATTCTGTTGTCACTTAGTAATCCCTTTTCTCTTCCTTCCTTTTCTTTCGTTTTCTCTTTTCCTTCCACTTTTCCCTCTTCTTTCCCCTTTCTCTTCTTTCTTCTTCTCTCTTTCTCTTCTTCCTCCCTTTCTTCCCTTTTTTGCGTCCGGGGGGGGGGGGGGTAACCCCCATTGGTTACGCCCCTGTGTGTTGTACCGGTACCTTCTGCCACGTTACTTGGTTATTAAAACTCTCGGTTTATCTGAGAGGCTGAATAGCTCACAAAGTGCTTGCCCTGATAGCGAGAGGTCCGGGGTTCGAGTCCCTGTTCGGCCAGGATTTTTTTAAATAAAATGAAATCCTGGTCTGTTTGTGATTCACGTTTATTCTATTAACACAGATGCTGCTCAATTTTGTCAAGCGCTGTTTGTTATCCACCTGCTAAGAAAGTGGCATTACTCAGCCATAAAGCAAGCTCTCGTTACAAATTTGGTGTATTTTAAAGAGGATGCTAGCTTTTCAAATAATGCATCAAATAAATAAATAAGATTCAATTATATAATACCACACGTGTAACCTTTAATACCATGGTATCCTTACGGTCCAAATCTTATGAAAAAGTGTGGGGGAATATCTACTGATTATATTAGAAGCTCCCCATCCTTCGGCTCCCCATCATGAACCCCTACCGTTTTGATTAACACAGTTATATATAACATCAATTAAATACCAAGTAAGCTAAACACATACAGTTTTCATTTTATTAAAGCATATTTATTCATCTCTCGTATGATACAATATTTACTAATGTACGACATAAATAAGGGAATCATACTGTTGCCCATATAGTTGTATTAAAATATTTTTATCAATTTTTCATGTAAATGTCGATGAAGAAAATATCTGGAAACTTATGCTGCTTTTGGTAAGATCTGATGGGTAATCTAGTTGAGCGTGCAACTGGGCTCCGAATGTGATCAACCCTCTCACGTATTGGTATAGGGGCAACAACACAAATGAGTAAAAAAGAATTTGACTTGTCACAACGCCTGGGTCAAGGTCACTTCACCACTCAAGTTTAGTTGTCATAGAGTGACAAGCAGGCGATTAAATGTCCTGGTCACGCTCGATTCCGCCGAAAGAATGGTTGGAAGCAAACACAAAATGATTCTTCAACCATTTCATACTCACTATGCTTAAACACCCCTCGATTTACCAAAATAGAGCTATGGTGAACGTGAAATGGTCCCTGGCTGTATATGTACGTAAGAGTGTTGATGACATTCGGAGCTACATTTCACACTGAAGATCTCAAGAAGATGCCTTGCATTTTAAAACAACTTAGGCTGCTATATCAAATACATTTAATACATTGTTTTACAATGCTGTTTACCGGAACTTTTTTGAATATCAACTCTTTTACAGACAAGATAAACAATATAGAATCAAAGGGCAACCTTGTCGTACACCTTTACTGTGCTATCAGTAAAAACTACTTGGAGTACCTTTGAAGCTCAAGACGTCTATCGACGCTTCGGCTTCAAAACATAAAATTCTAATCGAGCTGTCCAGAATGCCCCAAAATATTAGTATGTACTGTGATATTCCCGAGAGTAAGAGGTTTATCGTAAGATATATTCATTGTCAATATCGTAAACATGGTAAACCTTGTAAAACTGTGCCTAGTGCCTCAAAATTGATCACACTGGTTGATTTTTGTTATCTTGGTTTCTTAAAAAATCAAAACTGTAAGCTTAATAAAACTGCCACCGAGAAGATTGTATATTAACTAATTCTTCATATATCCGGGTAATCAGCTTCAATCGACTTTTTAAAGCTTCATTAATATACCATTCCAGGTCCTGCGAAAATATTGAAACAACCACAGTCAGAATCAAGCTCCCGAAGTTCGTACGATTTCCACCAAAAGAAGACATCAGGACCTTCCCATCATGCTTTGCTTCCAATGGCATTGGGATTTTTTGTACAGGTTGTAATGAGAGGGTTTAGAGGTGAAACACAGCACAGACATTGTCCCAATTTTGCATTACAGATATGTCTCATCCCTAAACCCTCTAATTACAACCTGTACAAAAAAAAATTGTGAAGCAAGGCATCATGGAAGGTCCAGATATCTTCTTTTATTTCCACCAGACAATTAACAGTTGATTTCTGGTCCAATGGATTTCAAAGCACATTCACTTTGACACCACGAGGGTTCGAACTCTGAACATTTCGCACTGTAAGTGAGCTAGTACGGTACAGTATGTTATCAGGACTTACAAATTGTTATAACCTTACTGTCTTCTATCTCAATTGCACCATCACATCAGGGCCTATGTACACCAGAACTTTTAATTTCCTCAGAAAAATTGTCAAATTTGTAAATTTATTTAGTTGGAGATTTTATTTTAGTACGACTAATCTTCGAAGATTATATATTTTACTAAATATCCATATCCAGACGCCACAGGTGATTCACATCGATAGGAGATTCAATCTGCTTATGCCTTCACGGGCAGTGGCCATAAAGCATAGAGGTCGCCTGGTGTGAGTGGCAATGTTGGCGTCATATCTTGATCATCTGGCCACTCATCTTGTCGCCCGTATCCCGTAATGTAAATCCGGTGCGGTTTGTTCTGCAAAAAATTCAAGAAAGTATTTCAGATACATAACATGTTTCATAAACTTTCGCGGGGTGTGGGATTCAAATGGCAGACTTTTGGTGGTTCGTTCTGGTCGACCCTAAACGAAAAATGGTTTTGAAAAAGTGACTAGCAAACAAACACACGAAAGTTAAGGATTTCTTTTGGTGGACGTTTCCTATATTTTTATGGACCTTTGTGTACACTCTTGGTTTTGTTTGGTGGGGTGGGGGTTGCGACGCTAGCACACCAAACCTGGATATTGGCTTACGCATCTGTATTTAAACATAGTTAGGAGACATACCTGGAATTTTCCGGCAAACTCAATGACTTCATCAAACTGTGAACGAATTAACAATAAAGGAAGTACAATAAGTAGATGAAAACATACAAGTAAAATATAAACCATTATTAATTTCAGTAAAAATGCGATGGCTATTTATATTTTGAATGCATGATACGCCAAAGCTGTTACCCTAAAATATCAAATATAATGTATATTTAAGTTGTTTTATTTTTTGAATCATAGTGAGAATTGGCATTAAAGCTAATTCCTAATTACCTTGATCGCTTACACATTCTCATACTACACTCTTAGAAGGCCGGGATCAAATTTTTGATCTTTTTTCGGGATCATTTTATTTTGATCCTTTAAGGATCACTTTTGATCCTTTAAGGATCACTTTTGATCCTTTTGCGGATCAATATATACAAATGGATCAAATTCACAAGGATCATTTTTGATCCTTTTTTAGGATCATTTTATTTTTTATCCTTTTTGATTACAATATCAAAGTTTTGATCCGTATTTCTGGTTTACTTTGATATGGAAAGGATGAGCTCATATTTGATACCGCGTTTGGATCCAACGTATCTTTTGTTTCATATTTGAGTACAACCCAATATCCACTACACAGCGGGGAATGTATACAATGGTGTAACATATATAAATACGTTGATATCATCACACAGTCCGGCGTGGTCGAGTGGTTAGAGCCTTGGTCTCGTAATTACCAGCAGTTTTGAGTGCGGCGTGGGTTCAAACCCTGCTAGCGTCACTTCAGTGTGATGTTTTTTGCAGGTCTTTTTTATAAGAAATATTTGATCCTTTTTCGGATCAAAATTGTTGATCCTTTTTTTGGGATCACTTTGATCCTTAAAGGATAAGGATCAAAATTGATCCTTTTTGTCTCATATTTGATACTTTCTTTCTAAGAGTGTAGTATCTTGAAAACTAAACATATGGGCCCGTATTCCAGAAAGATGTTTAGCTAAACTATTGTTTAACTGAGCATCAACTGTCCAGAAATGATACGCATCATTGCAACTTTCAAGCAGAACAGTTCAATGAGCCGTGCTGTTGACGAGAAATAAAACCTTGATTTAGCTAAACACCTTTCTGGAATACGGGCCATAATATTTGACTTTTATCCCCAATAAATTCAATTAAATCTTGAAAATTGTGGGTGTACAACACACCGAAGCATGCTCTTTTGATGATTTTGTTCGGGCATCGACGACAACAGTTGATGCATCAAATAGCTTCTCATACATTTCCTGATGAAAACCAGAATCAGCCGAGAATCCAAGAATGTTTTGGTCCTTGATGTACAAGTTGAATCCTGACAAATATAAGCAGAAAAATAAGTTGTTTTCAAAGTTAAAGAAAGAAAGAGTTTTATTATTGGTTGAAAGAAAATAGATATCGTGAAAAATCGGATCCAACATAACTATTGTGACACCGAATCGCTACTTTTAAGGGCAAGCTCCAGTAAGCTCTATAAATGAAGAATGAAACAAAAAGGTGTGTTTCCACGATGTTTTAATAAGAAAATACTATTGCTGACGTTTCGTACGTAAGTACTTCATCGGAGTAAGTAAATTCGTGGGAGAATGTCTGTGAGAAAAATGGGGAGCGCGCGTTGAAAATGCGGCATGCAATACGCTCTGCCTTTTAAACCCAAACTGCGTGATTGCAGGATGGATGAAATCTACAGTGCAATACCTAAGGTATAGTATAGACTATACTATTCTAACTTATGGAAAAGGACTGTGATGAGTAATAATACTGACTGAGTCAGAATTGCACCCGGAACTAAATCAAACAGAAAAGGGAGAGGTGCAGCTAGATACATAGTTTTGATATTCAGTAACTTGTCGTGCAGCTTAAATCCGATAACTGTACTGGTATATACAATTTGTTTTCGTAGTTATAGCAACTGCATAAAACTACATTTTACCAAATTGAAGATGCGACTTTGCCGTTTCTAAAATTGGTTTTTTTTGTTCTCAACAGGAACATCTTCCAGTAAGCTCTGCCTTTTAAAGTCATCAAAGGTAAAATTTAGCGTTGTACTATAATACAAGATAAGGTACAGTGCGTTCACTTGCAGTGATCTGTATAACGAAATACCATGAAGTTTGAAAAACTTTTCTTACCATAACATATTTCTGAATGCTGACTCCTGTGACTTATAAGGTGCATTGTCTTGTCTTTGTCCAAGAAAATCTTCTCTCCCTCAGGACAACTCGTCCAGTCCACAAAGTTTCCAAGATGTTCCTGTTGAGAACAAAAAAAAACAATTTTAGAAACGGCAAAGTCGCATCTTCAATTTGGTAAAATGTAGTTTTATGCAGTTGCTATAACTACGAAAACAAATTGTATATACCAGTACAGTTATCGGATTTAAGCTGCACGACAAGTTACTGAATATCAAAACTATGTATCTAGCTGCACCTCTCCCTTTTCTGTTTGATTTAGTTCCGGGTGCAAATCTGACTCAGTCAGTATTATTACTCATCACAGTCCTTTTCCATAAGTTAGAATAGTATAGTCTATACTATACCTTAGGTATTGCACTGTAGATTTCATCCATCCTGCAATCACGCAGTTTGGGTAGTACTTCCGGTCCGCCAAGGATATTCAGTTTGATACCAGGCAAGTTCATTTGGCGCAGTTTTTGGATGGCAAGATATCCACCAAGAGCCAACTCCCCTGCGTGGTCCGAATGGTTATGTGTAATGAAGATATCCTTTGGAAAAATGTCACCTAATAATACAAAAATGATATTTAGAGTGGTCTTTTAAATGTTATATATGATGTATAGTAATCACCTACTCCACGTAAAAAGTCATCAAAGTAATGCTTTGAGAAATTCGCAGCATGACGTTGGGGTTCCTTTCGTTCCAGATTGTCCCTTTGAATTCAATGGACCTTTTTAGCACATATCATATTCAAGTTTTATAGATAATAATCGTAATCCTTTCAGGTTCTCAATTCAACGGTGATATCAGGGAGTTTCACAAGAAAGGTCGCAAATTTCAAAGAGATTTGGTATAAAGGATATAAAGGGAAATAAACTGTGGAAGCTTAATGGGTGACCCTTTTGATTTGATTTTGATAAATCTCTTACCAATATTTGGGTATTGTTACATTGTTTCTTATCAGATGTCAGACTGGACTAGGGGATAACATGCAGAAACTCTAAGGAATCACTGCATTGTGGATTGTTACTTTTCACACTTGGAAGTTTCACAACGTTTTATAGATTAAAGAGGTTAATCTCTACCGAATCGATTAGATTAGACCGGCATCTTCTTCCCTTCCAGTCTGTTACTCTCTCAGCATTGAAGAATACCGGTACCCATTTGACACCTGGGTCGAGAGGAGCACATAGGGGTAAGTATCTTGCACAAGGACACCACACACGTTGTCCACAAGTTTCGAGCCCATGCTCCCAAAGCCTCGGCAAGCTTTAGAGTCGGTACCCACCACTAGGTAACGGCTCTCCGCGTTGATCACGGAGCGAATAATAGGGAATACAGTCTCCATACTTTGATACACTTAGAAAAAAAGTAGTATACACCTATTCCTACCCAGGGCAGACTGGTAAGCCTTGATGATGCCTAGACCCATGTCAACCAAAAGCAGGGGCTTGCCTTCGTATAGAATCACCATTGATGAACTTGGCTCTCCATAGACAGCAGCTATTGGACAAGAAAAAAAAAAGACAAACATCTTAATCTTCTTTTAACAAGAATGCTGGCGATAGAACCTTGTATCTGCTCATAAATGGATCAGTCTTCCTAATTCCATCCGTGCTGCCAATGACTTGGGCACATTCAAATCAAATGTAAAAACTCTTTTCTATCCAAAGTGATTTTGTTTTTTAGATTATATACTTTATTTACATTTTTCATCTTTGTTGTGTTTTTTGTTCTTGCAGCTTTGTATCTATTTGAAAAAGCAGGGTAAATTTGGTTAAGTTCAGTTAAGTTAATCATTCAGAATCATATACATGGATGAAAAATGTTGTCATATTATACAGCAACTCATGGGGGATGTGAATTATGACATTAGGAGTGGTCCTGGCAACAAACAAACTTATACAAAATCAAAACCATACTGGTCAGGAAAAATCATGTGGAACAAGTACCTGTTATTCCTGCTCCAGTTCCAAGACATAGTAACTGAATGCCTCCAGTGCCCGTCAATGTATCTCCACTACTCTCAAGCATCTTGGTAACTTCTTGCATGCTGAGGCGACTTCTATATTGGTATTTTAGACATCCTGTGAGGACTTGCACCATCATAGGTCCATGTTTTTCGATGCAACCAGCCTGAAATAGACCAACAAAAAACAGGTATTCAACGCTGACATGAAAATAAAGTATAAAGGTAGGTTCCAATGAGTATACTGAAAATAAATCAAATCCGTCTAAAACAAATCTAGGCTAAATTTAATGATGGAATAACAAACTGAATAATACAATAAGTCGTCAAAATGTCTTCAATTTAATTTTAATTTCATCAGCCAGTTTATTCAACAATACCGTATATATGCAAGCAAATAACAAATAAAAAGCAACCAAGTACAGTCTGGCAGGACCAGTGCAAAACCTAGGACACATATTTACATGTAAGCATGCTTCTGGCAAGGGACAAAATGCAGCAAGTCAGTGCTGAAGGATCTGAGTATTCTGGCACATGGGACATTTAAAAGATCTTTGACGCCATCTAGTCAATTTAACCAAGGTGGGGAGAGATTGAAGAAAATCGGTGGATGCATTGAGAACAAATTGCTAAACTCCCTTGGGAGGTTTATACATAATGTGCTTCGTGCTTCCATGTTAAGCAGGAATTCTCCAATTTGACAATATTGATAAACCTCCCTTGTACCAGAAGTTCTCTGACTTTGTTGTCCCATAAATTGCAAATTTCATCAGTTACATAGTCTTTGATAGTTTTTAAATTACCTTTCTTGGTGGGAACAGGTTTAGAACAGGTCGGATTTTCTTGCAGAGCTTTGATAGCTTTGTCATACAAGTCTTGATTACAATTACTATTGCGTCAGTTCAGAACTCCTTTCAAGGACTAATTTTGGATTCGTTTTTTCTTTCATTTTTGGTGTACGTGTGTGTGTGGGGGGGGGGGGGCAATAAAGACTTTATCCAAGAATATGCTTTGGAAAAAAAATACAACAAATCAACATCAATAATGGTGACTTACTGGTATTCGAGGATCAATGCTACCTTCCACTTTCTTGGACAGCACAATTTTAGGATCAACGTATTCTTCAAATATGTAGGTACCTGAGATAACTTCTATCATCAATAGACCTGCGATATTGCGGAAAAGGAGAGAAATCTTTTTGAGCACAACGTTATTTCCCGGGGACCAAGTATACTTTAGGTGTCATCCAAAGTTTTAGGGTTAGGGTTTGGGTCGGGTCACGTTTAGTGAGTTAGGTCATGGTTTAGTGAGTTATGGTCGGGTCATGATTAAGGTCAAGTTTTTGATTGGACCTAACGTATACTTTTTCCCGGGGGTTATTTAACTATACAAACTAGGGATATCTGAAAAGCCAGTATTAACTATGTTTTATTGACATCCACATTTTTTTGAGGGTCTATAGTTTGAAGAATGATCTCAGGAATGGCATCATATATGGATCTTTATTGAAACATTGCATGTTCTTGAACAAACTATAAAACAAACAACAAAGGATATGGAGTGATTGGAAGTATCTAAGTACCGTAACTATAGACATCGGCCTTGCTGGAGTATCTTGCTTTCCGACTTCCGAAACTGGTTTCTTTGGCAACTTCTGGTGCCATGTACCTCATAGATCCTTCTCTTGTCCTCGTTTGAGTCACATCTTTTGGAGCGTGTCTCGTCAGACCAAAATCTGTCAGCTTGAATGTACTCCGGTCCTTTGTCGCCTATTGAAAAAGAAGCTTAATTAATGCTCAAATATTTTATGAAATCTATCAAGTTAGAACACATTTAACAGTTGTTGGGTACACCTGTATTTATATTAACGTTGACAGAACGTTGTGACATCCGTATTATTTAATGACATCACCATTGTATGATATAATCAATTCAGCATTGTAGCCTATGGTTTATTATGTAAAGTGGAGAAAAATATGATCAGATTTCTACATAATTTACTAAGCAGAATATTTATCATAGCTTCATGAATGTTGTCTAGCATGGCGTCACCAGTGTATGACGTCACCTTATATGATGTAATAATGTTATTGCAAGTCAATGCAAGAATAAGACCATAACATCTGTATGTATTGGTGTAAGAATTACTTTGTCATCTTATTATCAGCCGTGACGTTACTATGTATGACGTCACCTTGTATGATTTAATCACGAATGACATGACTTTATTCATGTAGGTTCAAGAATAAGACCATAGCATATCAGCATTACACCATAGCATTATCAGCCGTGATATCACTGTGTATGACATCATCTTGTATGATGTAACCATATATGGCATCACATTGTTTACGTAAATGTATTTCTGTGTATGACGTCATCTTGTATGATGTAACCACGTATGACATCACGTTGTTTGTTGTTTATGCAAGTGCAAGAATAAGAACACAGCATTTCTATATGTTGGCTTTAGCATATCTTTCTACGAGACTATCAGTCTTGACATCTCTTTGTATGACGTCACCTTGTATGATGTAATCACAATCACATGTGACATCAGTTTGTTCATGCGAGTGCAAGGTACGTCATAACATTTCTAGATACTAGTCTTAGCAATTCCTACCATATCATTATTTAGCGAAAACTTCACATTGCATGACGTCATCTTGTATGATGTAATCACATATGACATCATTTTTTCTATGAGTATGACGTCACCTTGTATGACGTAATCACAATCACATGTGACATCAGTTTGTTCATGCGAGTGCAACGTACGTCATAACATTTCTAGATATTAGTCTTAGCAATTCCTACCATATCATTATTTAGCGAAAACATCACATTGCATGACGTCATCTGGTATGATGTAATCACATATGACATCATTTTTCTATGAGTATGACGTCACCTTGTATGATGTAATCACAATCACATGTGACATCAGTTTGTTCATGCGAGTGCAAGGTATGTCATTACATTTCTAGATATTAGTCTTATCTTACCATCACATTGCATGACGTCATCGTGTATGATGTAATCACATAGACATCACTTTATTTTGAATAATATCATAGCATTTTTTGATGCTGACCTTGGCATAATATACTTACCATGACATTGTCAGCCTTGACATCACCATGTATCATGCCAATCTGATGTAAATACGCAAGGGCTGCTCCAATCTGTTTAGCTGCTCGTAACACAAATTCCTTCGACTGTGGGTTTGGTTTCCCATCCACCGGCTCAATTATGCTTCTCAGATCGCCGCCATCTACGAACTCCAACTTGATGCAGAGACGATGGCCTTCTCTCATTACTTCCTCAAGCTTAACAATATTTGGATGAGATACCTTGCTGTGAAAGGAATTTAAGAGACAACATAAAGTGCTAATGCTAAAAGCAGAAAATCAGATAAAGGAATTGAAAAACCGCATGCTCTAATTGAATGTAAAATTCTTAGATTTAAAAAAAAGGCTGATGATATTTCTAAAAACAAGATATGTGAAACGGTCATGTCTAAAAGTTAAATAATGCACAAAGAGAATATAACTAAGAATAAAGGCAATAGCTTTATAAGAAAAAAATGGAAATGGCCAATGTATTGTGTATAGTATGGGAAATAATGGATTAGATTTTCACCAAAATTATTTCTGGGTTTTTTCTTCACTATATTTATTGTCAAACTTTCAGACAATATTACAATTTCATGCACAAGCTTTGTATTACAATTAAGTACTAGGTCACTACTACGTACCTATAATACATTTCTCATAATCTAATTTTGGATTCTCTATAACTTTGCAACTCACATAAGCATGATAAGTAATTTGCTCACTACACGCCCAGTCTATAAAATAAATTCTTGCGTCGTACCTTAAGTTCTCAGTCTCTCGTTTGAACTTCTCCAAAGCATTTACATCAGAGGTTTCCAGCTCTTTAAGCATTTTGATGGCATATGCCTTTCCTGATTTATCTGTAACTTTGTACACTTCGCCAAATGCTCCACGTCCCAAGAATTGCAGTGTCCGGGGATCATAATCTGGCCGACTGGTGATGACTTGTACATCATACATGTCTTTGATAGCCTTCAATTCTCCTTCCTGCAAGTAGAAACATGGAAAAGTAGATGTGTCACAAATATGAATATAGATCAAAGGACATAATTTCCTTTTCAATTATGACAATAGTGTTGGAAGAATGTGCAGATATCCTACTTAAAAACGCGGACAGATGCATCAGTACTATCGAATCTCTGTAGTCGAGAGAATAAAAGCCTAACATTTGACAATGCTAAGAATCTCACGCACTTCAATGGCTCCATTGCCCTCTTCATGGTCATTATGTTTGAGAATGAGAGCTGCTAATCTCAGGAGTGACGTCTCGGCGTTCCAGGCTTTCCCAATACTGCTATCCAATATTCTACGGTGTCTGGTGACTTCAGGTCCATTGAACATAATCAGGTGAGATGGGGACTTGTCACGGAGAGCTTGTTGCGCAAAGCATGATGCCTCATCCACGCCATCTGTCGAAAATTAAAATTATATTGTTTAAAACAATTTCGGGATTTGACTTTTTTTTAAGTAAGCCGTGCACGGCATGCGCGGTGAATATGACGAGGTATCATTAGCATAATCTGTCAACTAATTCAGATATTCTGCATATTATAAGATCTACGTGTTATACAGGTGTTCAGGAATGAGATTCAATTTAAGCAATTTGCGTTTTAGTTTGAGGGAATATTAAAATCAGTTTACCGTTGAGTTTAAAGATTCCAAAGTTTTCCCTCCTCAACCTCTTCTTGTCATCATCATTCCCATCTACCATCCGCAGTTCAAGTGAGCTCTTGGTACTTAACACAGATTTCGCTCGGAGCAGAACTTTGGCGTATTTGGAGAGTGCCAATCGTCGCACTACTTCATTTGCCTGCCTTGTCGGATCAACCTCAGCTTCTACATTCTCATAGAGAAATACAGCAACAACTTTGATGTTTCTGTTGTTTTCTATAATCTGTAAACAAAATGCAACAATTAATTGCCTTTTAAGTACCACTGTATATTTTCCTTATTTATTATTGTCAGCTCAAGTGTTTATCAATTGGCTCAAATGAATTTAATAGTATACCGTACTTTTCTATTTAGAAGTAGAGGTGCAACTAAACGGGAAAAAATAAATTCCGGACAAAAGGGATAGCGCCATCTTTTATTTTTAGAAATATTTATTAAGGATACGTGAACAAACTTATATTTTGCTCGATCTATTGAAACGTATTGAAGCTCAAATCGTTTGGAAAGGTCAAGCAGACTTTAATTCGTACCTATATTGATTGGAAGTTCGAGTTACCCTAAAAGCATACCTTCAGTAAATTATCACGACGGTCCTTCATGGCGCGTAAAGACGCTTCGACCCTTTGATGTGAGTATGTTCCTGTAAAGAATAAAAAAGGGAATTAAACCATTAATTCCATAAAAGACCAAGAGCATTCCCCTAGCTTCAAATGATTCAAGTAACAAAGTGACTTGATAATAATTAAAGACATCAAAATGTAAACCAGAATTACTATACTTTATAAATATTTATTAGGCAACCATGAAATATAATTGGTCAGTTTTACCTGATGCTCGTGACAGCATTTAGCCTACTTCCCTCAAGTGCGCGTCGGGTGTGCGTAATACTCACGCAGGGAAAAAATTGAAAAACTACCGCACCCCTACTATCGCACCCCAATAACCATGTCACTCATAATTCATTGTGGTATAGTGATCAAGAACGGCGGACGTTTTATAATATTTTTGTTGTTGTTGTGTTTACATCTTACTTAGTGAAATATTTATGAGGTATAGTAAAACAAATACAACATGGATTATTTCGGGCAGTATTGAAAATTCCTGATCCCTCGGTGTTGGATCATGTAACCACTTCCCTCCGCTTCGCGTCCGGAAGTAGTCACACGAATCCAACACCTCGGGATCAGTAATTTTCAATACTTCTCTCTATACCGTGTCGTATTTGTATACTACCACATGCAAAGCAACTTCAAATAGCAGTCAGATTCTAATGCTGTGATATATGTTTGTGTTCAAACAGATGAAAACCTGGAATGTCCTGTATGCAAAGAAGAGTACGCTAACGGAGACGTAGTCAAGGCGATGCCATGCTCACATTTATTTCATCCAGATTGTATCGTTAGGTGGTTAGA
>JXSR01S027713.1:1863-14113 GCA_000969725.1 Ophiothrix spiculata | reverse complement strand
TGCGGATTTTGCATCATTCAGTTCTGGAATCTATGGGTCTCAAAGACTAAGAATCAGTCAAGAACAATTGTGCAGACTCCATTTTGCACCTTTTCTTTTTTCACACAGACTAATGCGCGTCTGGTGGAAGTTCAAATATACGTCAAACTCTAGAATACGATTGAGACTTACAGTTTGGAATTTGAGATATTTTATGATATTTGATGATATTCAATAATTCATTTCATTAAAAAAGTATTTGAACATTTTATTTTGCTGAACAAAATTGATCTTTATAGTTTTGATTTTAGCACATTACCTGCAACACCATCTTATATCATCGACGATATGCGTTTACTAACAGAAATCGTACTCTATGGACGCACAATTTGGTTTATATGAAAAAAAAAATAACGTTGACTCACTGCTTTGAAGACAAAAAGTAAGAATTTACCTTTTTCTCACATAAGGAAATAATAAAAAACATTTTTGACCACAAAGGGAGACGGGTATCGAAATGTTCTAACTTTTAAGGGAAAACAACTTGAATTTGAAACAACTCCAATATTTGAAACTCGAAAAATTGGAACTCGAAAATTTGAAACTCGGAACCTTGAAACTCTATAATTTGAAACTCGAAAATTAAAGACTCGAAAATTTGAAAACTCGAAAATCTGAAACTCAAAAATTTGAAACTCGAAAATTTGAAACTCAAATATTTGAAACCCGATAACTTGATACTCGAAAATTTGAAACTCAAAAATGACAACCAGAACTGTCCTATTTCCAGAGGAGGGTGGCCGTGGCAACTATTGCATTACTTTTATAATTTATTTGATCAATGTCAAAAAGGAGTTTCTGTAATATTTTCAATATATAGTTCGTGGCTCTGCCCATTGCTATACAATAAAATGTATCCCTAAATTTGCGTTTCAGAAATCCCTCAGCCTAAATCAAGTAAATCGTGTCCTATGCCGCCTGCCTATTTCTGAATGTTTGAAAAAGTATCTTCCACATTTATAATCACTTCAATACACATTCACGTTTTATAACATAGTATGGAGTGACAACTTGACAACAGTGTGATGCAGAGGTGTCCAAGTGCCAGGGAAATCGGTCACCGATTTCACTAGTTGTAAGGTTTCAGATACTTAAAATATTTGGTTTCCAAAGTTATACAGTAAACATGGTAAACAATAAGATGATACTAGATTCTCAAAACATATGATGTGCAAAAGGCCTGCCTTATTTATTGTGATGGCTCACCCCGAAAGGGGGGACTTTGAAGATGATATCAATTTTGATTTTATCATTTCATCTGTTGCAGCATTTTATAAGCTTTAAAATGACACCTTACTTGTTGAAATTGATTAAAGCGATCAAATTTTACAACAGAAAATCTGCTGGAAATTATTTTTATTTTCTTTATTTTTTGCTGCCTATTTTCACCTGTATCTTGAAAGGTTACATTTTCTGTCGCAAAGTCCCCCTTTTCGGGGTGAGTCATCACAATTGTTTATAAAAGCAATAATAAAATGTTTGCAGTTACCTAAAATAAACATGACAGTAACATGCTTTTGAATATATTATTTTTATAACGATGATTAAGGGCCTACTCACCTGTTATTCTTGCATTCTTGAATTTGCCAAAGAAAGAGACTACACTGCAATTACCATGGTATTAATCGTCGTCTGCTTCTACACTGGCGATCGTCATTAAAACCGGTCATCGAATTTGGGAAAATCCAAACCGTGAATCATAACAATCTCGGAAAACCCAAAATTAGTATTCACGTGTACAGTTGCATCAGCTGCAGTTCGATATCATTTTGGCACAGAATCAAGTCTGATATTGACTATTAAGATAATACATTTACCGTGCCTTGAAAAAGATAAATATACTTGGGGAATTCCCCACTTGGACTATTCTACTATATTCAGAGGGATGAATTAGCAGAGGAGCTTTTAAAACACTATTATATTTGTTATAAATCTAAGGGTTTCATATATGTTTTAACATGAAAAATTATTATCATTGTATACATGTTTAATTTCATGACTCTTCTGCTTTCCATTTTCTCCAAAAATCAGGAGAAATGAACTGATGTAATCTTTTCTATCCATCAATGGACCCCATCTTTAATGATGAAAACATCTTGTTTATAGCAGCTACAACTCCATAATAAACGATGCTCAACAACGTGTACCAGAATATGCGTACAAAATTACACCACCAGGACCGACAGACAACAAAGAAATTGAGACAGGTTTAAGTTCATAATTTAATATCATGGTACAATTATTTACCTCAGTCACCGTGAACAGCAATCTTGGTGAAAATTCAGAAATTGAAGGTAAGTAATATATGTATGAATTCTTAGAAGGCTGTCATGTTGTTTTCGCGGCATGTCAAGATCATTCAGATTTTACATTCAGACGGCCAAAAAAGATTGACAAAGTTTATGATTTACTCTGTAATTTATCCTTTTATTTATGTGCATTTGGTTAAACTTGCTTAAATAATTCATGGGCCGTAGTTTCCATACAAGCAGAAGCTCGTATCATGTGATATGACCGTAATTTTCTCAACAGTTGAATGAAGGACTAAAACTATAGTCTAGACATAAAGTATATAATTATGATAAAAAAGCAATAAAATTGCATATAAACGATCTTGCTTCATTAGTACCATAGTGCTTATTGATATGTACGTGCGTGGTAAAACAGGTTAAAGTATATGGTCGCATGTCATAAGGTGGGCACCCAAAAAAGGTGGCGGTGTTACATTTTTTCAGACGGCGCCATGAATAAAATACTCTAACTCCAAAACCCCTTGACCTATTAAGCTGGTTCATACCTCATTTTAAAGCTAAAACATGAAACTATAGTTGAGCTAAGTTTCATTGAAATACAAATTGAAATGAAAAAATTACAGCACTTTATATTTGGAAAATCAGGGGTGGCGGAGCAGGTGGTGGGGAGCAGGTGGTGGGGTACAGTGTATTAGTATAGGAAAATTGACATTTTCGATGAATTGACTCAAATAAATTGTTGGATCATTGCAGTCCCTTGTCATATAAAGGCCATTAATAGCTCATTTTAAAGATAAAAATGTAACAAATACAAATTTCTCCATATTAACTTATGTTTACTATACCTTGTTGTCTTAAAATTTGTTTATTGATCATAATTTACCTTTTTTAAGCAGGAAAATATTGCTGATCGATAACATAATTTTGGTTGTAGAGATGCTCTACAAATCCCCATATACAGAAATATAGAAAGAATTGATCCAAGCCATATTTATTGTGCTTTTCAGTGTGAAATATCACTTGTTTATTTTAAAAAAAGCATTTTGATGATGCAGATACATGGTTTTAGCTAAATATTGGAGTTAATTGATTCATATTAAAATTGTTTAAATCGTTAGCATCTGCTGACACTTACTTAATTAAGGAATTTCCATGTTGAAAGTATGTTTTTTGTTTCCAACAGTTTTCAATCATATTCAGTTGATATAAACTTGCAAATGGTGACTAGTTTAGTTATATATGGTTCCAAATAGATGAACTATATAACATGGTTCAGTAACTTCTTAATAATTATTTTGCATAAATTACGACATTAATTAAAATGTAATTAACATGCATATAAAAGCACTTTATACTATTTTTTCAGCATAATTTGTGTATTGTTGTGGTGTTTATAAACCCTGAAAATTTCAGTCTGATACAATGAACCATTCAAATTTTATGCTCTTTTTAGTACAGTAGGTCCGAATTGAGAAAAACGCATTTGAAAATTCTAGTTTACATTGCCGTCTATGGACTAATCAAATATTTATTTGCCCGTTTTGCCGTAACGAGAGGTAAATTAGGCTCAAAACTTACATAAATGAATAGAGAGGGTCATTATCTATAACATATCCAAAAATACTATTTTGGTCAATTTTGACCATGTAACTCATTTGGGCCCCACCTTATGACATGCGACTATATATATCCGGTTTGTGGAAGATAGATTGATTGTATTACATATACTTATGGGTTTACAGTTTCCGTTGTACTCTTTATTGACTTTCAATAAGCTTAGAATTTCGCAAAATGAAATAATCATGGTTTTCATATAAAGCATAATACCAGGCATAATACCGGTATTCATTCCAGTGAAACTGTTTAAAGAGGCATTTGGTCAAATCATATTTAAGTTACTACCCGGGAGTTACTGTCATTCAGGGCACATTTGTAGTTTTTGTGTGAGTGAAGTGTCATATAATAGCAAGCATTAGTCAAATCCATTCTATGGTTTAACCCAGGGCCCCATACTTTAGAAGGAGATAATATATAATTTATTTGATCAAGTACATAATGTGGTAAAGGATCATTTTAAAGGATCATAAACGATCCCCAAAAACATGGGTTATATAAATGATTGATCATCATTAGACATCTGTTATTAGAAACTTCATCATGAATACAGGCTGTAGCTCATATAATAATAATAATATACAAAAGAATAAACATACTTAATACAAATAAAGCAATTTTTCTTCGAATTTCAGCATGTTCAGTAGAACAATTGTCTTTGCATATATGATATAAACGGTATTAACACAGAACAGCCATTTTATTTTATAAGATTGCGTTATCTTTTGCCCCTTTAATGAGGTATTTATGTCCGGTTTACCCATTTACCGCATACTGCTCAACCCCGTCCGGCATCCTATTACAAAAGTTCCTTAAAGCACTGGTACCCTGCAATGATTTCTCAATAATTTTGACTCTGTAATGGCGTTTTCTTTTCAGTATCAGTTTTGCATTCAACTGAAAAAGTTTCATCGAAATTGAAAGGGAAAATGTCTGATGGAGATAAGAAAGAGGTAAGAAAAACCATGTTTGATGTTTACGGTTACTTTATCATTCAAATATCATCTCATGTTCGTTGGTGACAATAATCATTGATTGTGTATCATTGTGAGTTCTCATTCATTCAGTAGTACCAAATATAGGATATATGAATAAATCTAAATTGGAACTTACGTTGCAACTGTGCGACATTGCGACCATTAAACCAAATCAGATGCTGAAGTTCATTCGTAATGGTTGCAACGTCACACAATATATCCTATTACAGGGTGTCCCAATAAAAACGCAACGAACTTTGTACTTTTATTTTGAGAGAACAAAGCACAATGGTGAACAAACATTACAATAATATACCGGTAATAGAGTAGACCATTGGCTTTTACAGCAATTTTGTTTTGTTTAATTGGATCTCTGAATCAAAAGTTATTGCACATTTTGTAAAGACCCGAAAAATCTTGATGGTCCGATTTGTTAATCTGTAAAGATTCACCTCTGGTAACGTCATTGGGCACACGTTGAATGGAAATTGCTAAAAACATCACATGATTAGGAGAAGCATCCCTTGAACCCATTTTATGACATAAGGACTCAATTTAATGATGATCTGCTGATATTCAGCAGGTTGTTGCGTCTGGTTGAATCAACCAGTTGCATCCCCTTGACGGGCCAGATGAATCATTAAACCACTCGAGTTCTTAAACTCCTTTGTCTTCAGTTTTCTTCCGTGGTTTCGTTTAAAGACTTATTATTGGTTGACATCTTTCATTTGAATCCTTTTTTTCGACTCTTTTGGTAGAAATTGTATCCTAAACTACCCAACTGTCACACCAGAAGTAACAGATTCAAGATACAAGGAAGATCCGTACTTTAATTGGACCTATTTAAGTTAAAAATGAACTTAAAATATCACCTAATGTTAGGTACAGGTCAGGTAAGATTGGTTTGGATTGGTTGTGATCTAGTTGGTTGCAGAATTCTCTTCATTTCAAGTTTGCATTTCTTTAGCTGGAAGCCTCTAAACTTACAAATCGGACCAAAGTAGATTTAAAGGGCTTTTTAAAATTCTTCATATCTTTGGACTGGAGTGGTAAAATGAAACAGGACCAAAACCATGTTGTAGAGTAATTACTCCACTTTTGAAAAACATATTACACTATGATTTAATCTTTTGGTAAACTATTTTTTAATATTTATTATTTGCTCGTTGCATTAATATTGGGACAACCTGTATATGTATTAGTTTATTAAGAAGAGTCTATAAATGCTGTTTATTTTTATTTAATTTCTTTTAAATGCAGAGATTAACACAATTGCTCCAGAAGCATCTGGGTAAATTCTTTCCCCCACCTTGCAACTACTTGTTGGTACAAATAGAGCCAATGATGAAATTATGCGTGGAGAAGTACAGAGGTGATTTGTACACATTTGAAAATGATTGTATCATACCAACTGCCACACTTTTAGGGAACATACGTGCAAATGTAAGTATGAATAGACGAGTATATAATTTTACCGTGTTTTTTTTTCATTGGGTTACGTGCTGGTAACCTCTCCCATAAGTCCAAAATCATATTCATAGTTAATTTTAATCATAAGGTTTTGTGTTCTATCTTGTATCGGTGTGTGCTATTATGGATGTTACAAAAGTTTATATGAGGCTTAATATCATACCATAATTTTCGTTACAGAAATTACCAATAACTTATGAAGACAAGGGACAGATTTTCGTCCTCATCCACCTAACAGAACCAAATATAACGATGGAAGCAGGACAAGTGGTCATCTGGGTAAGTCTATATTTCTTTTCTTTATTTCTACACGTAAGAATTGTTGAACTTGCAGGTTTCACTAGGTTCAGATGTAGCCAGATTAGCTAAATGGATAAAAATATATATAAGGGATCCAAATTTGTGACCTCAGGTGGCCCTGTCATTAAAATGACGTCGAGTAACATTTGATGACATTAATATTGGTTTGGTTCTTGTTCATATTGAATGATTGACCTTTAACCTTTAATGACTCCCTCCTGATCACTACATGACCGTGAAGACTCTCTCCGAAGTGAACGCTGTTCCAGGTGCAGGTTTGGTCAATGTACAGCCAAAGGTCAAGGGATTATGCCTCTGACTGACCTTTTGACTATTTTCACCAATTTTCATATAGATTTGATAAACTTACTCCGAAATGACCTTTGACATTGGAAAACCTTGACGTGACCCCACCGGGACATTTCCGTTGATAGCTCCTTTTCACAGTGCAGGTTTGGTCCAGAATAGGGCAAGTAAAATAGATAGATGAAGTACATGTATCTTGAAGGCGTTACAAAAAGGACAGAACATTTATCATGATTTTTTTGTGTGAATTCCAGGTTGGGAAAAATGATCCAAGCTTATTATCGATGAAGTACGCCAGGTACGTGACCGAAAGAGATGGAGCCTATTTACCAGAGCCATTCTATGAAGCAACGAAAATGAAAATTAAAAAGGAAGATTTGAACAAATGTTTGACATCCTCGTACTACAGTGAGCTCAGAAAGGAGTTTAAAGAAAAGGGTGCTGAACGATACAGCCTGGCGATGAGGCTATTTGTAGCTTACAACACAACAACGAAGGCCATGAAAAGTTTGGACCATGACAAAATCCTGGTGTCTCGCAGACAAAGGGCTAAAGGTAATCCGGTAAGTAAAAATCTTCTTGTTTTATCTTCAGTTTTAACCCTCGTCTTCCTAAGCCTTTTTCTGTAACAGGGGGGGGGGGGGGTGTAGGGTGTTTGAGGGGGTCACTGTGCAGGATCGCTGCTAAATTTAAGTTCTCTCATTTGTCTGCAATATCTACAATTTGTAAATCGAGACTTTTGTTTTGAAGAGATATTTCTAAAGCAAAGCTGTTACAGTAGTGAAAGCCAATTCCAGTTTATTGTTTATCTTATCATTGTGCTGTTAACGTATGCATGATCAAATACGGTTTTCGTCTTATTAAATATTTGAAAAACGCTGTCAAATGTTCAAAAACTGTTGCATTTGAACGCATCAAATACGTGTTCATTTGTTTAACACTATACTGAGCAAATGTGAATCAACTTAAGTTGATTAAAGTCAAGTGTAATAAGTTTAATTAACCACTTTTCATATGTTTTATGTTTTTGGATATAGGTTATTGATAAAAAAAGGAAATATGGTTAAATATTTCCAGTATATGCCTTTGAGATAAATTTAAAATAGTTGAACACCTTCTGGTATTAAAAAGTAGAACGCGTCCATTTCATTTAGAGTGTATGCGTCGCGGTGTAACGCATTGCAAATTGTTACGGATTGTAAGAGAGATTTCAGAATTCCTATCGCAAGCTATCATAGTGTATATGGTATTGTTACATTGCAGAAATTATGCGATCATCGTACACGATCAGAAAGCGGAGTGCAAGAAACCGGGGATGATCCTGTAGCTTCATCGACAGAGCATCAGGTATTACAAAACGCGTTAAAACCCTTCCGTGAATATCAAGCATCAGGAAAACTTCCCAACAACCATGACAACGATGTTGAGTATCGCTCTTCAAGTCCTACCGGAACAGAGGCTTCTGCTTACAATCCGCCCGCAAACTTCCGGCGCACAGAAGACATGTCAAGTTCCGAAGAGGAACATGCTGATTTGTATGATGAACTCGCTAATGAGAAAGTAGTTGGAGAATTAAGACCGGAACCAGAACCAGTAGCTGCTGTTAAGAGTGTTCCAAGAGATGGGTATGTAGATGAGGACAAAGCAGTGGGACCCAATACTGATACGAGAAGTCAGCCTGTTCTGCCGTCTGCTGCTAAACCAGGAAGTGACGATTATGTTTGATACTTAACAAATGTGCAAGTTACTGAAATGTGTGCAGAATGCAGATGCTGCAGTAAATATGCATTTCGTATCAATCAAGTACTTGTACAGTTGTTGCATGTAATTTATTTATATTGTGGCTGTCATGATGTTGATACATTTTTTGTTTGCATGAAACAGATAAAAGACTGTGACGGGGGTTGTGAAGCGACTTAAAGTCATCAACCCGTTTAGAATAATTTGTGTGAATAATCAGACGTCGGATCAATGATAATGATAAGAAATTGTCAATAGAGTATGTGGGCAAGGTAGATTTGATGTATTTTGCTTTTTTATTATAACTAAATAACGTGACACACAGAAAATAATAAGTGAGTCAAACTTGTTAAAATGTGTCAATTTGTCCCTGTAGTGACCCACTTTAGCTAAAGTTGGTCACAACAGGGACAAATTGACTCTTAGGTCCGTATGCACAAAATAGGACTAAAGTTAGTTCCCGCACTAAGTGATATTGATTCCTTGAAAAATAACACCTTTTTTTAAAGAATCTATGATAAGTTATGTCTCTATGCCGAATTTTCTATAATTTGACCATTTTGGCACAGTTGCATATTTTTCTAAAGGAACAAAAAAATTATTTAGTCCGAGACCAACTAAGCATATATATTTTGGATGGAGGTGTTATGGCATGTACAAAAACGCAAGTCAGTGCCCAGAAGTTAGTGTGCTATAACATATGTGTAAAAATAAAAGGTATTCTCAGCACTTTGTAATAATTTGTATTTATATTATCCAGTATTATTATATTTTTTTTTGAACATGCTTGTATATTATGATAATGGTACTAGTTTTTCTTTAAGGTATTATATAGAAATTGTATATTCAAATTTTACCTCGATATGGCTATCTGATATTTATGGGTTATATTTCCAAGGGAGAAAAAACATAATTGCAATGTTTTCCGCATTTCCAGTAATTGCTTTAAAGAAAAGTATACTTGATTTACTTAGGCAAGACATCACTAGACTATCTCACCGAAGGGAGAACTTTCCCCGACCTTATTATGTGATCTATATTGATTATTGCACCATGTATACGTCAAATATATACATTGTACGAGGGGGTATCAAAAAGTTTTAAAGATCACCAAGAAGGGAAAGAGCTACATCGATGAACTTTTGTCAGGATAGTCACTCATCCTTGTGTACATTATGGTGCAAAAATGAAATCAATGGAAATTAAACTTTTCATACAGGTGTCCATAGATGTCAACAACCTGCCTTCCCTAACCATATAAACTATATGGAGAAATTAAAGATATTTGACAAGATTAAATCCCAGCTTTTGGAGCGTTACAGCCCAGTAATTCTATAAAGACACATCCAAAGTTAAAATGTTTGATACCATAATATAGGGAAGGGTCTCTTCTTTCCATTGATACCAAATTTACGAAGACGCTAACCAGACGCTGAAAAGTTCAAAATGTTTCAACTCTATAGCGTCAGTGTTAACGTCTAGCAAGACACAAGCTGTGTTTTGCTAGTATGTCACGGGCTTAAACTTCTCATTGAGGTCAGACAATCTACTGACGTAAGGCCTTACTTCCTTGAGTCACACTTGCCACGTCAACCCGAGCGCATTTGGGTGTTGTTTATAGGGGGACTATCACAACCTAAGTGCTGATAGGTCTTGGTCATTGGTCAAACCAATAATTTTTGTCGTGAATTAAAATTACGAATACTAATTCATTGTTTGTTGATTTTGTTTCTTTTTACTAAGGCAGTTTAACAAAGACTTACACTACAGATATTGGAACATAGTCTTGCCTTTTGATATTGTATATTTGTCTTGTATATATTACTAAGTAAATCATCTGAGTATCATAATATACCAAAGCGAGTATTGTATTATTAACCATGTATGTATTGTATATATTTTAATGTTATTATATATGTGCGTGTAATTTATATATAATGTTTTCCAAAATAGTCGTGTTTCATCGATGAAAATAGATACTAAACGATGAATTAAACACACCAAACTGAAATCATTTTAGGACAATCAATCCATGTGGAATCTTTTAGACTCTGTTACCAACTATACTAATTTTGTTGGCCCTAAAGTTGACTTCTGTTTAATTGAGGTACCATCTTGAAAAAGGGATATAATTAGTTATAATGGATAAATGCAAATGTTATTATTACACCTCATAAATAATTAATGAACGGATTATGCCCAATGATTGGCTGGTCGCAACTTCCCAAGCTATTCCTCATGTGCTAGTTTTCGCTAATTCCATGGAACATCATCGTCAGAGTCGCAGTTGTAAAACAAATACCGCATGGTTATATCAATGCAGTACCTCAAGAAATCTTGATTACACTGGTTCACCTCTAACGATGAAATATTGTATACAAATATAGTAGATCTAATGCATGAAATAAGCTTTTTCAGGAAATGGATTTAACTTCAACTGATCTCAGTAATTACTTGATATAATTGATAGAGAACGAAGGGACCCTCTGTTTAGCTCAAAATCTTCTTTCAAATTTTAGTCAAAATCCACTGGCATACAGCAACTTGGATTTTTTGATAGGATCTGTAGATAAAGAATACAATTAGACTGTGATAAAGGAATATAATTCATATGGGTGATATCAATGTGGAATTGAAACACAACTATCCTACAAAAAACATTAATCATGTTAATTCACCCTTCTAAAATATTCAAAATGTGATTGGAGATTACAATAGTATTATTATCACATTTACAAACCGTTCTTTTGTAGGTTAATAAAAAATATTCTTAATAAAACAAGACATTGTTCTTTTGTTGAATCTAAATCTTCATCTGGGATTTCCCCTGGGAATATAGGTAGTTATTTCGCAATATTCTCAGAAAATATCAAAATTTAATTTGATCGATTAAAGATAAATTTGTGTAAAGCAAACAGTTCGACAAACTTTTTTTATATATACACTCGCTGCAGTACACGAGCATAATTTGAAAAGTAAGGCCAAAGTACGTTAAAATTCTATATACCTTAATTGTACCGTATAAATGGTATAAAACGTTAATGAACTAGCCATTCGAGTATTATAAATCATCACGACTATGTATATACATTTGTACATGTTATTTAGATACCCGCTAGTCCTTGAAATGCTTTGTAAACGCTTATGTACATACTCTCAATGAATATAGATATTAAAATAATTATTATGTAATGTGTTTACTTCCAACTATTTTTATTGCATTCTTTTAAGGTTACTTTCTGTAAAATAAGGGGTGGTCATATGCAATCCATTTAACCTATATTATAGCTTTCTTAAACAATGTTAAAGACTATAAATATAGATCTCAGTCATCAGTTTGGTCTAAGGGACGCACCATTAGACTTCAAGGGGGGGAGCAGGAAGTTTGGGTTAGGACAAGGTTTTTTTCTCCAGCCTGGCAGGGAAAGTTGTTGTTTTTTTGTGTCTGATGAGGCAAAGTTTTTTATTTTTAGTTGTAGATGGGGCAAGTTTTCATTCCCCAGTGGGTCAAGTTTTTTATTTCACCTGTGTGTGGGTCAAGTTTTTTTTTTT
>JXSR01S027711.1:18844-37272 GCA_000969725.1 Ophiothrix spiculata | reverse complement strand
GAGCAGTTTATTTTTTATTTTAGATGACAATATCAATCTGTGATAAATGACTTTCCCCCAATTTCTTATATTAAACAATGAAAAAAAAATTCAAACTTTGTTTCCAACTCTGCATTTAAAAGTCAAAACAAATTGTTTCCAATTTCTGTTTTTATAAGCAAAATATGTTTGACAGGATATGGATTTTAAGATAAGTTTGCGGCAAATTTCTCAGCCCGCCATTTTGCCAATACTTTGTGGCTATACTTAAGGACCCTTAACTCAAACCAGGTCCTGCTCAAACCAGCCATCTTATAACTTCAAACATTACAATAAATAAAAAGGACCGCAAGATGAAATATTTTATTATCTATTCTACCTACCCAGGCTTTCTCCTCAAAACCTAATCCCCAACATCAAACAATGGAACAAAAGAACCAAGGAGAGCCACACTTTCTAATGCCTTAAATTTTTAATGAGACTCTCTTTGAAGTCCCTCTTTTTTTCGAGGGAATTAACTTCTCAAAAACTAACCCAACATTTGAAAACATCTTCCATCTAACATTTTTTTCTCAAGGATAATAATTGAATATTTAACAAGGTGGGCAAGTAATTATGTCATGTCATACATGTTTGCATCACAGCCTATTGTCTTCTGCCATAGTAACAACTCATAATCCCATAATGCCCTTTGTCTTTGTACCATAATCCCATAATGCATTTGATGGTGGGTTGTAAAAATATCATTGATGAATAGAGGAATTATCTCAAGGGGAGGGGTAGATGAAAGGAATGGAATTTAATTATGCACAAACAAATTGCTCACAAGTCAAATTATGGTTTTTATGGCTTTTGATTACGGTGCCATAAAATAGTAATATAAGGATAATTTGGGCTTTTAATTATAGGCTTGTTGGCCCAACAACAATGTTAACAATCAGAAAGTGGTGAAATATTTTATCTCCTTATTGTAAATTTAAAGAGGATATATAAAACTTGTTTCAGGATTATCTTATAATACAGGATTATCTTAAAATGAATTTGTTATTTTTTTGATACTACCAATGCTCCTCAAAAAGTGATGCTTGCATAATTTGCTTATAAATTTGCTTGTCCCTATTGCTTGATCGTGTGATTACAAGTACAATTTGTGTCATATGTAATTAAGATCAACATTATATAAACTACAGCAAAAATTTTGAAGGCACATAATTAAGGCCTATTATGTAGGCCTAGTGAGAAAGTCACCCACTGACAAATCTTACGCTACCAAGTTCCAACTATAGAGGGCATACTTCCCCCTCATTGCTAAATTACAAATGAGCAACTTCTATGGCTCAACAGGCACACAATTTCAGTACTGGGCACATTCAACTTTTTTTGATACCCCAGTACAAATGTTCACTTCACTCTTGACAATATTTTCAAAAATTTAGCCCAAAGACCTAATCATCTAATTTTGGATTCTGGGCTATAATGGGAAGAAATAGATCAGCAGCTACACATATACTTTCTTTTTTATCAGAAATTCCAATTTCAAAAATAATTACATATCTATTATAATCTAAATTGCAGAAAACATGCTCTTATCAAAATATAATTTTTCAAAACCATTCCAAGTACAAACAATGTATCACCATTTTTATCCTCTTCTTTTTTTTCAGTTATGTAATTTGACACTCTTGTCAATTTTCTTGCCAACTCAACCCCAAACCTATCTATCTATCGCACATAAACCAGTTCATCTTTCCGAGTACAAAAAGATTTCGTCAAGATTCTCTCTGAGATTCCCAATCAAAACATATCTATATGCCACGCATACGTTGCACCAGTTTCATCTTTCGTACCCTGAATCCACTGCAGGATTATCCTAAAGATGGCCGGATTGAAAACAAATCGTCGGCTTTGAAGGGGATTATGAGATTGGAAGCACGAGTTGACGATTCACTTATTTTGCAATTACTTGGTTTGCATTTGAGTTATGATGTAAGCTTAAATGGTTTGCATTGAGGTTGGAGTTATGATGTAAGCTTAAAGTGAATTCTTTAACCAAACGGTACTAAAATCACATATCTATGATGACCTATTTTAATTAAAAAACTATGATTTGATGGCATTTGACAGCTCAAAAAGTTTTGCAACATTGTTAGGAGAAAGAACCACTTGTTCTGCTCTGCTCTGAACTGAAAATATATTATAGATGTCAAAACAGTCCAAAGTTCAAGAGCTTCTAAGCCAATTTATGGTATCAATCTTCAAGAGCTTTTCAAAACAAACACTGATAGCAATGATTCTGTCATTAACACCAATCTTCACAAAAATATTGTCATTTCTCAGTTGCTTCAACTTGAGGGTATGTTTGATGGTACTCAAGTACTCTTGATTTCCACTTCAGTGGTATAGGCAGAATAATGATGAATTAATCCAATGGAGCTCAAACATAATGGGGAACCAATGGGAGTACCAGTACATTTTGCAGTAGTGTGTTTTTTTATTGTTATCTCTAAACGATACAAGAAAAGATTTAGTGTTAATCTTTTAATTGTAATTAATTATCAAACAATGATAAGGGGTAATTGGTTATAATCAAGGCTTGATTGATTGACTGACGGGCTATGTGCTTCTGGAATTACACATCACAGAATAATAGTCGATAACCAGAATAAATGCACCAAAACTGTGCTTTTCTAACATAAAATACTATATATACTGTTCCTACTAAACACCACCCATTTTGAAAGTAAATTTACCTGTTCATGTTATGGATTTTCCATAACTTTTCATAATCTAGCAAAAAATGGCAATATGGACTCACTCATGTTTGCACTTAAAGAATTCTAATTTGCAGTAATTTCATATTTATATATTTTTTCTTATAAATGTACTGTATTTTGAATTTTGTTTTAAATAATTCTTTTTTTCCTTTTAAATTGACTTCCTATGTGACCAGTCATCATAAACCTCCAGGTAAGTCAGCATTTTCCATTTTCAACTACAGTACAAGATAAAGACACATAAGCCATATTTTGACACAATTTTGATGTTTGCAGATCATTATGGGTTTTATTTCAATTCAAAATATCTGAAAACTATCAATTTTAAAATGTGGTTAAATTGGACGAATATTGGACGTATGTTTTCTCAGTTTTAGATATTCTGACATTGTATGATTTGAAGAATTGTAACTTGAGGTGTCATATGAATTGGAAACAAGTGTCATTTTGAAGATAAAGATAAGTTCTGCTTGAATATGCAATAAAAATATGACTAGTGGCTGACTTTACTGGAAGTATGTGGTGGTCACATATGAAATTTTATTTATAGAGAAAAATCAAAATGGTACACACTTACCTGTTGATTCCAATATTGGTTGACAATAGTAGTAAGGTTACCGTGGCAACATGGAATAAAAGAAGAAAAAGGAACAAATGTTTAGAAACACTGAAAATGTATATGCATGTTAAAATTAAATTGTAAACAAAATGTGTTACAAAGGGGTGTGATAGACTACATTGAACTATAATTTACAAAAAAAGTATTCATGATATAAGACTGAGTATCAAACACAGCCATTTCAAAGAAACGCTTTTTTCAGGGCACTGTTATCATGGTTATAGTATTTGTGAAATCCCCATTTAGGGTGTGAATTGGGGGAAAAGTCACAGAATCCAAATTTAGGTTGTATTTTGGCCTCAGAAGAAATCACCCTATAGTGGGTGGCTAACAAAATCCCCTTTTGTTAAAATTGACAAGTGTCTTGCTTTCAAACCCGTCATGCCACATATATTACCAATTTTCAGCGATTCCGGATTCAAGAAGCTAATGATATTTTCATACCCCAATCTGACTATCCGACTAACAGCCCCGAGTTGGATTCAGACACGTGCGTACAATGTTTGTTTTATCATACAACGAGCACACAGAAAACATACATCGTATTGCACAGCTGAACATGTGGCACACTCCAACATGTGTTCAAACAAAGAACAAGTATACAGCAGCTATAAAAAGATTTTTTCCATTATCATTATTATGAATCAAAAGGATTTTAGAAATCCTTACATTTTTGTCACTTTTTTTGTCAACGTTATACTATTTTTTAAGTAAAAGAAATCACAAGTATAGCACTTGTTTTAATATAATTGCTGATTTGAGGCTGCCGTCATCAGTGACACAATATCATTCTGTGAACTTACTACTCTATGGATGATAGTTATAAAAAGTGTATTTGGCACCCCATGGATGATTGTAAAATGTGATCTCTTCATAGTAAAAAGAATAAAAAGTTAAACCATGATAAATTGGAGCATGGAAAATGGAGATACTTTTCCATGATTATTATAAGTGAACTTGCAGCCCTGTTGATTAGAATTCAGTGAACTTGGCACCCTGTGGATGAGTTAAGTGAACTTGGACCCCTATGGATGAGAGTTGGTGTGTGATAGTAAATACCAGTACTAGCATCCTTTATATAGAGAGGAAATAGTACAGTGCAGAGATGAAAACATCCTCATGTTTGGTTTGTGACCCACCTAGAGTCAATAGATAAATATTGTAATACAAGAGTTAGGCAAAGACTCTTTATTACACCGTTTGGTTTGCTGAAGTGAGCTTATTACAAGACCTTGGATAAAAACCAACATAACACCAACAACACCGGCCTGGTTGGAAAATAAAATCTAGCTAGGTCAACCTAAACTGATTTAGTTTTCATTTGCTCTACAAATTACCTTTATATACCACAAGTGTGTCTTTTGTTATTCTAATCGCGTAACCAAGGCAACCAGATGCAGGACCATTAAACAAATATGGCTGCTCTCAATTAACGGGACCAAAACAACACTGCTTTCAAAACAAGACCACTGCAAACCATTTTAACCTTTCAACAAAATATGCTTACAATTACAAGTTTTTGTTTCATTATAATTTTGAATCCATCACATTCGTGTGACCTTTGAATGACCTTCTTGTATAAAAACACTAAATAATAACCCAACATTTATCATAATTTTTCACAAACATCACTTAAAATTGATAATACAAATCACAATTTGATGAAGCTTTAAGACAATACGGCAAAATGGCCTACTGCATCCGGTCTTTCATCTATGGCATAGCGTGTGGGCATCCCCAATATCATCGTGGGAGATCAATAAAAACAATACGTCATTCTTGGGAAATACCTCATTTGAGTTCACGTAACAATAGCTCGGCAATCCCTGAAACAGGTTGAATTTGTAGCTAATGAAAGTGTAAACCTCAAAACAATTGCCTTTGCAGCCACGTAAGTAGCTGAATTCAACAGTCTAATCAAAGCAAGTAAATGGCCATACATAATCGTGCACTTTCAAATCTTTTGAATGCAAGGCTTTGTGACCTCGTCTATAATCACGCTAATTAATGCGCATATTTATTTGCTAACGTCTATTTCATCAATCAAAATGAAAATTCACCTGGATTGTAACGTTTAAAGCAACACGTACACATGCTAGGCCATTGAATAGATAATCACACACTATGATTGTGGACAGGTCTTTTATAAAGTATATTTGTTACAAGTTTCCATAGCGATTTGGCTGTTTTTGTGTGTGATAATGAAGCTTTGTTACCAAATCTATGATAAATCAGGAATCCTCCCCTTGTGGTCAGACTTTTTTTAACTAGCCCTCTGCAAAACAGGTCTTAACTATTTAATGAAAAATGTGGGAGGTATTTTATTATGAAGCATTCGTTAAATCATGGAAAAAAAGATTTATTCCATTATTAAAATCATTTGAAAACAAGCCAATTACTGTTATCAAAGGAAAATAATTTTGAGAAAGATATATTATAAAATTATGTGATAGAAATTCTCTTTCAAAATGCTTTTTTTTTCATATTTTAGAAAATTTTCATATTTCAAAATGCTTTTTGTTTTCAAATTTCTCATATTTGACAGATAAAACCTTTTGTCACCCATTACTAAATATTTAATTAAAACATTCAACTTAATAAAATTGACAAACTTATTGAGTGGAAACCCTCTCAATGTCAGTCACATTTTTGTAAAAACATCATGGTATGATACTTGAATCCAAAAAACGGCAAATGAGTGCAACCCAATTATGTCATGGCAACCTTGGTGAATCATACAAATCACACTATTTCAACAAATTCTGAATCACTCTCACTCACTCATTCCATTTTTTAACCATTTGTTCCCATTTCTATCCTCTATCCTCCAAGCATGCACCTGTACCGCTGCCATTCCTACCGGCAAAACGTAATGAAATTTCCCGCCGTCCCGACCACGTATTATTACCACGCTGTCGCACACGCATTATATCCTTAGCCATATAAAAAGTGGCATGCTGTATGCCTGCACACTGCCAAAGGTGAAAGATTTAATTGGTTTCCACAAGAGGCTAAATTTGTTAACTCATTTTTTTTCCCCTCCGAGCTCCTAGCTAGCTCGCCCGTCATCGTATACTACCTGCAACCATACACATATTGCCCGAGACTACAAGCTCGTTAATAGAAATTGGCTATGTTCTCTTCAGGCAGTGTCATTCACTTCAAATCAAGGAATCGAGATTACTTGCAAAAGCTTGAATGAAAAAGACTGCAGACGAGTAAGATGATGAGAAAAGAATTACTTTTCCACAGGGCTCACGTACGAGCAAAAATCTTGATCTCATGATTAAATAGTGTTGTTTTAATGCAAAATTGATACTTAATCAATTTAATATCAACAGGTTGATATAAGGGGTGCACCATTAGATTTCCAGGGGGGAGCATGAAGTTTTTTGAAGAAAAAAAATTCCCCTCCACAGGCAGAAGGAAAAAAATCCCCCCCTGAACAAGGAATAGGGAGAAAAACAGTAATATCCAAAGAAAAAAATCGTCCCCGAACGGGACACACACAAAAAAATCAACCCCGATCCCAACTTCCTGCTCCCCCCTGGCTGGAAATCTAATGGTGTGCCCCTAAAACGATGTCAGAATGTCAAATCACAGTCATAATTTAAACGAACGGAATGTTTAATTCATTATCAACGACAGATCAATAAGTTGTTTTATTGTAAATCAATAACAGCAATGAATTTCTGACCGAGAATTTTATTTCACTAAAAATGTCATAAAGTGTGTTGTTACTTTTAACAATCAAATTGAGGCGGGATAATATATCAAAATCAATACGCTGATTGAGAAATCAATGCATGCGACCAGACTCCAACTCATTGAAATTCAACGGTATTGATATTATTCCTTAATTACAAACACATGGTGAATCGGGATGAATTCACTTTCAAAATGACTTTGCATTTATACATCTACATGCCCATCTGACTGATGCCCATACTAATTTACAAAGTTGCCAGCAGGCTCTATGGGAAATCCTGACTATTTTAGCTTCTTAAATTCCAAAATAATTTATTTACTTAATCAAAATACATTCACTAATGTTTGAAAGAGAAAGTGCACAGATTGATTGTACATATTAATCAGCCTCAAGTGATTTATTTGTTTTCCAATAAAAATCAATCCAATCGGAATTATTTTACCTATACCAATCAATAAGGGCTTTCCCAATCATGGTTTCCAAATTCAGCAGTTTGTTATAGCCAAAATTAGCATACAAGTTGTGATTCCAAGCAAGCATTGCAAATGTGTAATCATATTTTATGTGAATTTATTTTGTAAATAAGTTTAATTATTAGTAAAAAGTACAAAATGATATTTTTCAACAAATATTTTTTCGAGATTGCCTCTTATTTGTCATATTTCAACAATGTTTAAATTGTGACATTTACATCATAATCCTATCAATAACAATTTTGGGAGGGATAATTCAATGTGTGGTGTTTTCAGAAGATAGCACTGATTGTTGACCAGAAAAAATGTGTGTACATGTGCTGAGAATGGAGCCTTGTCACTTTTAAACCAAAATAGACGGCATAATGTTATTGGCAATGGATACCATAACGTTATCTGCAGTAGATAGCATAATGTTATCTTCGGTAGATAGCACAATGTTATCTTCGGTAGATAGCACAATGTTATATTCGGTAGATAGTATAATGTTATCTTCGGTAGATAGCACAATGTTATCTTCGGTAGATAGCACAATGTTATCTTCGGTAGATAACTTTTGTTATCTAATGCAGATAACAAGTATATAGTAAGTATTGAATCTACAGTAAATAACATTGGCTACCACAGCTGATATTTGTCAAAAAACATGCATGCTTCACAAAAGAATTTTTGGCTTAAAAAATAACAATATACTCCCAATAAAGACATTTGCAAGACAATTTTCATCCCTAGCCTCAGCTAAGTAGCAGACCATTAACTCCCCTTAACCAGCTACCAGTCATAACCATCCAATAATTTCCGGCAGCCATCACTATTTATGGCAAATTACAACTCAAATTTACAGCCATCATCACCCCTCTTTTGTAACACTTAATTCGCTAACAATAAGCAAACAAAACCCTCGTCATTATTAGGTGAAAGATGGCAAAACGAATATGTGCTGACAGAAAATTGCAGTGGCAAAGAGCTTTTTACTCAAAAAAAGCATAGAAAGCAATAATAAGCGATGGGCAACCAATTTGGTGTGGTTTGATTTAGTATGGTAACCTCGACTAGTCCATTAAGATAAATGATCTTGAATTCTAAATCACGATGTCATAATTATGATGGATAAATGGTGAAAAATGACACTAAAATTAAAGACTCCATTTAGGATGATTACAAACTGTGTGATATTCGGCACTTAAAAACACATTGATAAATGGACACAATTTATGAAGGCCAATTTAAGACATGGTTGTAAAAAGTGCTTGGAATATTTTTGCATACAGTAAAATGTTGCTTTTAATTAAAGATGGGAAACACTTTCCCTTTGATGACAAAAGAGATTAGTTACGAAGCTAATTTGCATATTTTACCATGTGTAATTATCTCTGGCATAGACAAGGTTCTATATAATCTTGTAGACTTGCTCCAAGATCTTTAACAAATCACACTCAGCTCAAGTGCCCCCATTACAAATTGGTGATACTAAACAAATTTCTATTCAAGTCTAAGTCGAAAAATTAATACATGATATTTTCAATTAAATTCAACCAGAATTGGTAATAATCCCCAGCCTTGTTAATTTATACAAGCTAAGATTACAAAAGCTTAACAATTATTATTTCATAAATTATTCAATTCGGTAACCGATGGTGAAGCATGTAATTTATCCTCAGTCCAACCTTTTATTTTTGTCTGTAAAAATATGGCTTTTGTGCAAACACCATACTTTGCACAAATTCAGTGCAAACATTTGCTTCAGGCTGTGTATGGCTGGAGCAAGCCTGGCCGCCGTACTTGAAAACCGCCTTTGTGTATGGTGGAAAAAGCTTTGACTTTTACCATTTATTGAAGAAACCAATTGCCCATTGTTTTTATCCTATGCTTTTGTAATAGTTATAAGTAAAAAACAACAGAAAAGACATTTTTTGACTCGGTATCGATCCTGCCCTTATTTTCTTTCAAGCAGTTGCTGCTTGTGGTATTTTATAGCTTCAAGACATTTTGACATCATTTTATGTTTGCGTTTTGAGGTAGAATCATGCTTATAAACATGATAAAGCAAGAGCTTTTTGCCTTGGTTGTAAATAACTTCCACGACTGCCTAATTAGGTTTCGATGTGTGTATATGTTTGTGTACGACAAACAATACTAATTTCACCATGCAATGTAAACACACTCAAAATAAAGCTTAAAACCTTGCTTAATAGGACTTGCCAGGATGCAAAAACTTATATTCCTTTTTGTCAACTGAATCACAAATCATTCAAGAGCATTATCATTGTCCATCAAAGGGACCATCTTTTTTTAATAATTTTTTTTCATGCAAATAATCATCTTGGAAAAATTAAATTAAAAATTGTCAGTTATAAGGCTGATCTAAATAATCGGGCAAACTCCTGTAAAGTCTTATCCATAGGTTCTGTGTGTAACTTGGTAAAACTGTTTTAAATATTTAAATCAAAATTGCCAGTATAAATCTGCTGATCCCTATACCTGTGAAACTCAAGAGTTTTTAAATCGCACCCCTTATAATTATGGTCTATATCTTCAGAACTAGCGACCTGATTTTAGAAGAAAAAACAAACAAACAGACATACAGACAAACACAAACGCATTGTTGGTCGAGTTTAAAATCTATTATTCAACTATGGAGTATTCCATGATTCAACTAGAAAGTGACCAATGTACTACACCTCAACTCAAAATCATCTTAACATTTAAGCCACCAGTCCAAACATGTACATAATGCGACCAAATATAAACTAAAAATAAATCGTATTCATCAGAAGACTGGCCGTATTGATCCGTTTGCCGACGACGACCAAGTTGAAGGCAATCTATACACGCACACGTCTCGCAGACTTACAAACCTGGCAAAAACCAACCTGGGCTACCCCAAAATCAATAATTGAGAAATAATTTGTTTTGATTTGCGCATTGTAGATGGTGCCGTTTTACCTAATTTTGTGATAATTCACTTTGGGAAATAAGGGTTAGAAACAACTATTTGACCTCTTTCACAGAAAATTTTGATTTATTTTTAAATATATGGTTTGAAAATGTCATCAGATTTGACTAATATGAAAACAGATATTTCCAAAACCAAAAGCATCACTTTGCAAAATGAAATGTAGTGTAAACTGGGGGAAAGATAAGTAGAAAAATTAAATTTGGGAAAAAATCAAGCTTTTGTATACATTGTCTTTTAATGATAATTCTCATAACAGGACTTTGCTTATATTTCGGCACCTATATTATTGCAAAGAATTATCCAAATCACAGCATTTTGCTACATATTTACTTTTGTATATATATTGTGAATATTTAAAATGAAATAGACAACTCAACAAAATTTATGGAAATTTGAAAAATGCTCATTAAAAACAAGATAAAAAATAAATGCAAAAATCCACACACCGCAATATTTAAGCATTTTACTTTACCATCAATTTGGCAGCGAAATTCCAATCCAAGCTGTCCTAATTCCCTAACCCCATTTATGGACCTCAAGCATATCAATCAGCGAAGCCTCAATTGCCACTCGACATAGACCAACACACGGCAATAGTTTCCACAAAAACGAGCAACAGTAACCCAATGTCCACTCAAGGCAAAATCTCGCCAACGACAATCACGTTACCAAAAAATTGATTAATACGGAAACGCTAAACGATGACCCTCCAGCCACCACAATGTACACTCTTAAGGATGTGTACCTTTTCAGAGTTTTTGTACACAATACACAGAAAATGATCAGCGCTCGTTTTTTACACATTTTGCGATTCTCATCCATTCATATGGTGTTATTCACCGTCTCAAAATATCCCAGGCTTACTAACGACACTTGCATACAAAAATGGGAGCATTTTTGCCTTGGGGTTATAAAAATTGTGCTTAATCATTAGGTTGCTCAATACTATGAGTCGTAAGTGTATGCCTGGGGGGGTTACTTAGTACAAAAGGGGTTATGTGGATGTGACGCAAATTCGGGTAGCAAAATCAGACTTTCTGGTATTCCAATCGGTCCTTTTTCTTCCCAAAATGTGGTATTTTGATCCCGGATTTTGATGGGTCACTTTTCAAAATTTTGTGACATTTCTTCACAAAACTTTAGACATTTTGTGCCAAAATAGCACAAATTTGGGCGGAAAAAATGTGATTTTTGATCAAACTTGGCTCAAAATTTGGGAGATTTGGTATATGGATGGGTCAATTTTTCTTAAAAATTGGTATTTGGATGGGTGGCTTTCCAAATTTCCCAGAGGCACATCCCTACCCAAACCAAATTTGAGTACCCCCAAGGAGTGTATGCCACATCGCTTGGAAGACCATCTAACAACAGGTTCATTTAGATCCAGAGGGATCACTTTATGTGTACCTTTTCGTTTTAAGGCTTGCGTTTTACATTAATCAATTTCTACTCGATATCTTCAAAATTCTTATAAATGAGCTACAAGCTAAGCTGTAGTTTTGTTGGCCACATAAGAAATAAATTATGTTGAAGAGGCATGCAGCAATCAAGTGCAGATCTTTAATGATGGTCTACATTAACGGACTTGATTCTATTCTTTTTGCAACTAAAAGTAGCATTTTGGGCCAAATTTGAAATAAAATATGTTTGCAATACAAATTTGAAAACAATTGTAAGAACTTAAGTAATATTTTCACTACAAGCTAGCACGCTTTCACCAACTATGTATTGATTTCTAGAAATTTAATATCAAATCAAAACTTCATTTTCAGGTTAACTAAAATAAAACAAAAATAAGTAAATTTAAGGAAAATGACACATGACAGATAACATAACACTCAATTTTTCTGGCCTCATATATCACTTATATTCCTAAGTCTAGCTCACTCTTCGCAGACCACAGTTCATTGACAGTGAGGCCTTAACAATTAAATGAGAGCTATTCCCTTGGGGAAAATGAGGAAATTTAAACATCCAGGAGCAAAATACACGCTAGTTCCTCGTTCGCCGTGGTAGCATCCTTCGCAGATTTTAGCCACGGCTCGTGTACAACGCTTGCACCATGGGTGGTTCGGGCAGCTGTATATACACACTTTTGATCTTAAGTAAGAATAAATATGGAGACACATCTAGGTTGTCAGTGAAAGATACACTCTCAAAAAAAAAAAGATGATCTACTTTGACTTAGAAAACATTTTATCCATTTTATGACCTCAAAACAAATATACTACCAGAAAAAACTATTGTATACTTAAAAAGGTTTTATCTAACCTAAACATGGTTGTATCAAAAATAGCTTTAGAAATCTTGAGATTTGTTTCCATTTTCCGACCCACTTTTAACTCGCTCTCTTGATTTAGGGCAACTTTTATGGAAAATGTCACATTTATTCTTTTATGGTTTCCAAATTAGTATTTCCAAAACAAAGAGTATTTCCAAAACAAGTATACATGGAAAAAGACATAAATAATGCTCAAGAAAACTGATTATAGTCCATAACAACTTACCAAATATTGCTGAATATTCAAATGAACTTATGTTCAATCTTTGTCCACATTGTAGCAATAAAATTAGCAAAAACTTGAATGATTTGCATACAATATATTAAATACCAAGTGATTTGGTCTTAATCAATCAATCATTAGTCTCTTACACAAAACAAAACCACCAGTTCACAATGTTGTTGAAATACAAGGGATCTCGTAACAGAGTCTGATTGCTTGTAGCATACTTCAAGGTTTATAGAGTACACTAAATAGTATATACACTGAATACTAAATAGTATCACATGGCAATATTTTGAAAAAATTAGCATGTAGGTGTGATGTTATGGGTTTTCAACGATTTATAAAAAATGGAAAAGTGCTTCATTTTTTCAAGAGTGTATACTATACAGCACGAAAGAACACAAAGAAAATGGGGGAAATCCGTAATAATATTGCTCGAAAAAACCTAAAAATGTTGTCCGGTAATCTGAGCTAGCAAAGCTCACATATATCAAATATTTGCTAGCGTTTTGTATCTCTGTTGCTGTTATTGAATGATCCACGCGATTGAGCACGGCTTGTTTACATAATCGCATCAAAACCCTTCTACGATTTGGCTAAAATGTCAACGAGCAGTGCACAGCCAATGCAACAGACAAGAGTCTTGATTCTAGCAATCCATTTATCCCATCTTAGCTTGTTAAATCTACTCCTTAAATATAAACTATTACAGGTCCGATTCCGATGTTGTTTCTAAATTATTTTGTAATTACATCCATCTTAATATGATTGAAAATCTGATTATAAAGACTAAAAGTATAATATTATATTTGTACAAGTGTATTTTTCCATAATGAAGTTCGGGTAGGTAATCAAATATTAGAAGCTTCACTGGACATAGGCTTGGGCTGAAATGAGTAAGCTTAAATTTAAAGTGTACTGTATGTATACTGTTAAATAATGGCTGGCTATTCTAGAAAATTTATACGGTAAAGTTATATATTATCTGGAATAGCCAAGTTTTTAAACGCTTTCTTTTAGATGATAAGCAAAAGCCTAGTGCTTGTCTACAGTAGATAGCAAAAAACAGAGTGCATACCTACAATGAAGCTTAAACTGCTCAATTATAACTGTAATTGGTAATTCTCTCAATATAAACATGGCATTGATGAAATTTTGCTTATCTACCATAGATAACAATTGTATACATGTACATATTGGGGAATTTTAAAGCGTTACCTTAAAAATAAAATCTAGGGTTCAAGGGGTCTTAGAAAGTAATCTAAAAACAAATATCCAAAATTTTCAGTTTTTCATTTGAAATTTTTCAGATTGTTGGTCATAAACATACTAAATCACTTACAAATTTATCCAAAATAGGTTCAAAATAGGATAAATACTTTGAAATGCCTTTATAAACAATGACTGGTATATTCTATTTACAAAAGTTTCATCCTTTTCAATAGCAAAACACTGAATCCCCCACATAGTAACCGCAAAATACGGCAAAATGCAGAAATATTCAATGACGTATCAGGGACCACTTGAATCACTTCTGTGTACATGAGTGTACATGTTAATCACCGTGCTTTTATAAGTGTATTTTCCTCTTTTCCTGAACAACTTTAGTGAGATCAAGCAAAAGTAATATGCAATGGCTGCCTTGTGTTACATTTTTTAACACCTTATTACTAGAATTTCACAAATCCCTTAAAATTTCTCTGCCAAATGTCAGTGGCTCTTGAAATGGTTCTTCAGGTGATGGTGTCACCTGAAGAACCATTTCAAGAGCCACTGACCCAAGACTGGAGATTATAGGGTGTGCAGGCAAAAATTAATGACAAATGGCAGCTATTGCAGATACGACTTTCTTGCACTCACATGACGAACTTTGGTGAGATCAAGCAAAAGTAATATGCACAAGACGACACCAAAAGATACGCTGAATTCATCTCCACGCTCGTAACATCTCAACAAAAGTTGAGAATCCCTCGTCTGATGCTTGGGGAAATTCCTTGTTATGGTGGAAGACAAAATCGATTTGTTGTTATCATAGTGGCGATGGATTTGCGCATTGTTGGAAAACAGAATCTGATTTACCACTTTTTGAGATCGTGGTTAAGATTTTTATACACGGAAATTAAGAAGGTCCATTAAAAAATGGGGAATTAGATGGTGATGTTTGTGTACAAATTTATAAATTTCAATAAATTTTCTTTTGGAAAATTTTTTACGAGTAGTTGAATCAAGGTCTGACAACTTGACTTTTTAAGCTGTGGTTTAAAACGTTTTTCTTTTATGCCCTTTTTAACCATCTAGATATTATATCTTGATGCTTTGACCAAGTGATATATAATAAATGGGGAAATGTCAAGTTTAGCCTATCTGTCAAATGATAAACTAGCAGTATAAAAATTAATTCTTTACAAAATAGTATGGCCTTATTGCACCATCCATGGTCAAAAAATATTACAGCATTTGTTTTTAATAATAATAGCCAATAAATAATTATATATTAGCTTGGCCAGTTGATTAAAAAAGAAATAAGTTATGTAACAAAAATATAACTTCAAAAATGTCCCAGCAATATACATGTACTGTCTCAACATAATTATGGAGGTTTGTATAAGGACAAAATGCTTGAACTCGGCCCGTCCTTGGAAGGGAAAAAAGCAATTTAATCAGGGGTCTAACTTGGAGTTCAACCACATGGAAAAAATAAGTGAGCAGCCTAGCTGGAGGAGACGGATACTGGTTTGATTCCAGGGGAGGGGGGACCCAAATCCAGTGGCGTGACCAGATATTCTCATTTGAGGGGCAAGCAGGGACAAAGCAAGACAATTTTGTAAGGGGCTAAAAGCCATGGAGACCAAACACACCAAAATTCACCCACATTTTTCAATGTACCATTTGTACCACTTTGGCACATATTTTTTGATTTTTTTTAAACAATGCTAAAATTTGTGACATTTGGCACATATTTTGGAAATCTAAGAAAACCCATTTAAGGATGGTTTTTGGAACATATAGACCTATATTGATAGTAATTAGTAAATGCTTTCTTGATTTTTAAAGGAGGGAGTTGGGTGGCAGCAGACATTTTTTCTCCCTCCCCTCCTACTTCCCCCGGGCTTACGTCCCTTTACATAATTTCTGATGTATTACCAAGGTTCTATTTTACATGAATAAAATTGAACGCCTACACCTATCCTATCTAAATAGCTTCCCCTCCTTAATAGTCATGGTCAGGCTTGTACATGGTCACCCCATGGTATCTGGTCGTAGTAGCAGTCTACTCATCCATAGCAAATTAATGATATCAAGAGACTTGTTAAAATGATGACGACTACTCGCTTACGGAAGCTAATTTTGTCACTGCGGTTAGCTAGGATGCCGTGATTGAGATTAGCCCCATGAGTATAGCTGGCTATCTAAAACCTATTTTGATTGGTTGTAAACAAGAATTGCTCATTTATCATGTTTATGTAGCCAATTTGGATGAGGCTGTGAAAAGAGCAACATCAAAGTTGAAACCTAAATTAATGCCAATTTGCAAAAACTAAAATTTATATGGTTTAAAAAGTAAAAGTTGACAATAGGGCACCAAATGCAGGGAAGGGGGACTGGCTGTGATTGTCCCCCTAAAATTATAACAATTTATAAATTAAGCATATACAAGATAAAGCTATCAAGCCAAACTGATACAGTGATACCATACATCTTTGTGCATTAAAATTGTCTTAACATTTTGCAGAATTTAAAAAAAAAAACATATTCATTCATGGAGATGAGAAATTCATTTCCATCTTTAGTTTCCGTCTTTAGCTAGCAGGTGCCATAACACTGAGATGACTAAGAGACACAAAATTTGACCCCGGAATTTAGCGGACATAGAACAGGTCAAGGTCATAGCATACATGTACGGTAATGTTATTTTGTGTAATATTCAGAAAACTGGCTGGAAAATGATACACAATTTTGCTCAAAAACAACTTTTGTAGATTAAGTATCATTCCGATTCAATTAAAGGCAGTTTGAAGGTAGAATAATGTGATATAATAAAAAAAAATGGAAATGTTTAAAAAAATTGAAGACAAAAAAAGAGAAAGTACTTTTACTTTAAAACAGAAAAAATGTAAATGAAATGGGTATGCATTAACAGATAACTAACCACTCCTAATTAAATGTTTATGGCAAAAGCAGTTCTAAAAAACAAAACAAAAAAAACCTACCCTCCAAAAAAAAACACGACTTTCAACAAGGTTATGAAAAACACTTCTCTTCACAACATACATTTGACTCGTGTTGGCAATTTTATAGCTATCGATTCGAGCCTGATGTCTTCAAAATTAGGTCTTGGCTTAGTGCAGCACTCTGTGAATTATTGTATTGATTTTTGGCTAAATATGTTATAAATTGTGAATTACGAGGTGTATTATGTCTAGTCATCTGGGAACGGAGGATGCGGAGGAGGTGAAGAGAGTTTATCTAAGGATAACGAGTGAAAGGAGATGGAGGATACCGCTATGGTGATTGATGGATGGATGGATAGAAAACTAGGAGGGTTGAAAACATTTTAATTCACCAATTAACAGCAATTTTAAAAATAAACACTAGTGATTTTTAAATTTTACATTAAATGTATCAATACCAAACTTTGCACTAATTTGTAATACATTAAATGGTTGGAAAAATGTGGCTATGATTAGTGCTTTTCTAATTTTAAATATTGACATTGAAGGGAATGGGACAGGGGAGTAAAACTGGACCAAAAAATGTAAACTTTTTGTGTTTTTCAAGAAATTTTAACTAGTTTATCATAAACATCCAAATCCAGTGTTAATAAGAACGAGACCTTAACAGAGACTTCACTAATAGGACTTTCAGTAATTTTCCATTTTACATTTATTATCAAAAACAACAGCATGGAAGTATCTCAAAAAAAAAGAAATATCTTTTCCTTTTCAATAAAGAAAAAATATAAATCTTGTACAATTGGTAGCTTGGTTTATGTACATGACACGACATTACATCCATTATTAAACAGTAACATCCCGGTATAAATAGGTCTGTTGACATAGCCGAAGAATAGCCGAAGAAAGGTATCAAAACATAACCACGTTTATTCAAGGCCCTTGTCATACCAAACCTTGGGTCTTTGTGATTGGAGTCGCCATGGAAACGGGTCTCCGCCAGCCAAAACCTTGGGCTTCTTTCTTCTTTTAGTGACAAGAAGAAGGGGAAGTGCATTTCCGCACACGCTTGCGGGCACATGTCGTCTTTATGAAATAGTTTCCTATCCAAAGCGAATAGGGGAAATTATACCTCTAGTAGGGCGGGTGAGTTTTTATTATTTAGTGTACACATTTTTGAACGGAAGATTATTTTGATGAGTAAAAATGGGTTAGTTTTTCTCTGCACAATATATA
>JXSR01S027706.1:6143-30324 GCA_000969725.1 Ophiothrix spiculata | reverse complement strand
ACTGTCGTTTGACGAGGCATGCTCATTTGGACAGTACTGTTTTCATACCATAATATTCAAATAAGGATATCTTCGCAATGCCTTTATGAATTTGCACCATTCTTTCACCCTTTGAAAGCTTTATTCATGATCTATTTAGAAATTAATATTATTTGTTCGAAATTACTTTTGTTCTTACAATATGGCTTCCATCTAATTATTGCATTTTTTTGACTCCCGTGGTATTTACTATTTCACAAATACAATACATAGAACCGGGTGTAATGAACGCAATGAATGCAATGATCACAAATTTCGTTACTAGATATTTGAACGGAGTCACTGTTAGAACAAGTCGTTGGCTTTGTAGATCATACATCAAAATGTTTAAACAACAACGTTTTTACTCTCAAGTAAAAAAATGAATGTATCAATAAATAAAAGATGAAATGCAATTTCTGTCATCGATAGATTGATAGTTTTAAGTATATTTGTAAGTGAACATTTGGTCTGCCCACCGGTGTAGAAAGATTGTCAGTGCGCCTTTCTTATTGCCCGGGTTGTACATTAAATTATAGGCTAACAACTCTAACGAAACATTAGTTTCACGCTTTATTTCGTTATGGTACGCGGACTTTGATTCCATGAGGGACAAAGATTACCCGGCAGCATTAAGTTTCAAGCAAATGCTTCAACACTCCAACCTATGACGTAATTCCTCGTTACCATCTCAGTAATAAGATGTTAGCGATTTCCCCTCATATTTCTATTTCGATTTGTTATTTCGTAGTCATGCAGAAAAAACTGAAATTGAAATCCCCGCGCATTTTCGTATGCTGTAATCAACCGCTTTTTATTGTGTTTATTACCCTACCGGTATGCTGGAAATGAAACTGAAATATTGGTAATGTTTTTAAAGTTTATGGTCAATATTTAGTTGAGAGTGCATATTTTTCATTTTTTTTCTACATGTTAATATTATATAAGGGGTAAACTAAATTGCCACTTTTAATTTTACACTGTTTACTAAACATGCTTATAAAGAAAACTATCAAATATAATTGCTTGAAATAAGAAAGCGGAAAGGTTATGTTAGATCCCTCATGATTAAAAAGATGCGGTCTAGATAAATCCATCTAAAAGCCTTTGCACTTTTTATTTTTAACAGGGGGATTATTTACATACTCGAAGACGTGCTTTTTGTTAAATAAGAGATCACTTTAAGATTGATTTCATGCATGTCATATTATGTTATACCCATATCAAACCAAAAGATTGGGAAGGAGATAATTAAGGAAATTATTAAGAATAACATTACTCAGACTAGAAACTTTTAATTTCAAGTGATTAGAGCAACATTAGGGTAAATGTACTGTTCTTGATTACCACCCTGATTGTTTTATACCTCAGATGGGAAATACTTTACCATGTGTGTGCCTAAATCGACCATAACGGCATCATGTGACCACATACGTGACTTCCTCATTTCAAACTTGGAATATACTGATAGGTAAGTAATCGAAAAATCAACTATAAGCTTGCCGATACTATCGTTGACAATAACCTACCAATAGTATCGATATCAATGCAGTCAAGGACAAGCTAACAATGAAATATCTTTAAGCTATTAACCATAACTTCTTATCAAGCTATCAAGTTATAGGCTAGTAAAAATAAAAAAATTAGTCAAACAAATTAACCATACATCGGAGATAGGTAAAAGTATACTTTTTCTGATTCTTTGTGATTAGTGGAACACAATAGAATGGTTTTTAACACGATTTAACCAATTTTTAAATTTTAACCCCTGTTTTGGCAGCCATTTTGTTTTATGCAAATTAATCACTGTTCCACCAACTAGATTTTTCTAGATTTTGGACTAGTTGTTGTATATGTTTGTCTGATATTATCCTGAAAATATCATTACTTTTGCAATTTCTTTGACTAATGGCCATAATTTTCATTAATTTTCTTAGCCTAAAACATTTATTGATTTCAATTTTCCAGTTTACTTTTTTGTAAACAAATTGTCGGCCTCAAACAATCAAAAATCAAGTATTTAGTTCAGCTTTAGTTAACAAATTGTACTCTACTACTCTTCAACTGGAAGTTAACTATTAAGATTAATGTATAGTTCCTGCTATTTAAAAGAAAAGCCAAAACTGTGTTTTGTATTAGAATCTCAAAATTAAATACATGATTCTGTGTTAGAACCATGTATTATAATTTAGGAAATTCGAAATTAACGAGTCATGTTATTGAAAATAGGTTGAATTATGCCTTTGTGGATTAATAGACTTCATTGAATAAATCCAAACAATTAAAACAATAATCAGCTTATTTTAGTAACAAGTCTACAGGGAAACGCAAAATCTTGGTCGGGTTTAGGCGAGAAACATGGTTTTCAATTTTAAATAACGTGCCGAATTTGTTGAAGGCATTTTATTACTGAAAATGTAAAAAAAATGGCTCCGCTCAACAAAATAATTATCTATAGTCATAGATGAGTGACGTGGATAACCATTGAATCATAAATGAAAGTTTTGTTTTTGTTCTACATTAATTGTAACCAATTAAAGGTTGTGTCCTTATAAACTAAGAGAGATAACCTCACCTTTTTGTTCCAAGCTTGTCTTAATATCATTACACCCCTAGGGAATATTCTATAACACTTCTTCCGAGTGTTAATATCCAAAATGTTACTAACCATTATATCTATAAATATAAGTACCTACTGCTTACATTCGCTTTTGAAAGATGTCGTTCATATAGATAGTAAAAACATGAAACATAAAATAACAAAAGAGCATGTCGGGCTTCAAAGAGTAAAAGACATGTTATTAATCATGACAGCAAACCAGGAAAATGGTCATTTCATTGATGTTCTTGTCATTTAAATTATTTAGAAGCATGTACTGCCAGATATCTCTGTCAATTTATGAACTTTATCCTTTATCTAGGCTGCAACCATGTGACCAAGGGGTTGGCATTTTTCTTCATTTGTGATGGCTCACGTCGAAAGGAGAGACTTTGCACATGATATCAATTTTGATTTTATCATTTCATCTGTTGCAGCATTTTCTAAGCTTTAAAATGACACCTTTCTTGTTGAAATTGATCATTGATCAATGCAATCAAATTTTGCAACAGAAAATTTGCTAGAAATTCTGATTATTTTCTTTATTTTTTGCTGCCTATTTTCGCCTGTTTCTTGAAAAGTGTTTTGTCGCAAAGTTCCCCTTTTCGGGGTGAGTCATCACAATACTGACATGATTATGGAATTTGTATAACATTTCACATTTGTGGGTCCCTGCAAATATCCCTTGGGTATAATTATGATCTATTGTAAGAAAATATCCTTTGGGTATGACTGATTTTATTGAATTTATTTATTTTATCTTAGCAACTGCGACAATGTCATAGGGAAACTTATTTTGAATCCACACAGCTAACGTGTTCCTGCACAAGACGTATTGCATAAAAGATCGTCAATCAAAATTGATATTGTATGTGTAGGGAATGTAACAATATGACATGACAAATCCTAGGTTAAAAGCAAACAAAACAAACAAACAAAAAAAAAACCAACCAAGAATCTATTCATTTATTTTTTCTTCTCTCAAATCTGTGCTCCCTTGCAATAGGTTTAATAATTATGATCCATCGTGCAGAAATGTCCTTTGTGCTTCCTCCTAAATATTCCTAGGGTATAATAATTACGATCCCTTAGGTATAATAATTATAATCATGAAAACTATCCTCTAGATGTTATTGAGTTCCTTTCCCTATGCCTTCTTGTTTCTGTCTGTTGTTTTTCTTATTTTTTCAGTTGCTGTATTTTATTTCATAACCACCGATGTGTCTGATCTTTTATCATTTGGACCGACCACAATGAAGCAGGAATAGGTATATAGTTTAATAACTAAAACTCGATGTTTCTAGAAAAAAAAAATCAATCAATAAGTCAGGGCAAAAATATATATAATTTGGAGACTCTATTCCTTATGTGTGGCACAATTTATGATAGTTCGTCATTTGTAAGAAGGCAAAAACTCGCACCATCTCGTTATTCAAAAGACCCGTAACTTTTAAGTAAATTCCAAAACTCAGATAGGAAATAAATTAGAAAATGCAATACAATCTTAAGGAATCCTTTAAATTTTCATGGCAATCTCCGCTGAAAGGCTTATCCATCCCATATTACTAAATCTGTGTCAATATATAATAGAAAAGTGAGAAAAATACGACCGTTTTTAAATTTTCAGTCTCTGCATACTCCTAAATCTTGTTCTTCCTTACATGTACTATAACATTGTATGAAGGAACCTAACCCAAAAAATAATGCAAATCTGAGTTGAAAAACAATAATTATCACTATTTACAACGCATTTTTATAATTTTTTTATGAGCCGGGTAACATTGTTTTGGAGTCCTTTTTGTTTTTCTTTCCTTTTTTTATCAAAATGTTTTACAAAGTTTTAAATTAATAGAATTTTGAAATAAACTTTCTCGGTTAAAAGTCAAAATTATTAACAGATATTGCTACCACAAAAACATAACCATTTATCGACAGAGGTCGAAAACAATATTTTTCTCGAAAATGCAAAAACATGAAATACGATATGTTAATCTCGATATTTGATCAGAAAGAAGATACATTCTTGCCTTATATACGCCAACGACAATATCATCTATGATATTTGCCTCAGCTTACACTATAATATGGGTTTGTATCGAGATAAAATAAAGATATTTTTCACTTTATGTAAATTTTATTTTTCAAAGAATACATGACCAGAAATTGATTTAGGGTGGGCTGGTCTCTTCTTTCTTGATGTAAATAGCCTCTCTTAATTTGCGTGGTAAAATTTGATCTGGTTCATGTCCGGATTTCTGATAATGTTCCGCTATGGCAGAAAGATTATAAGCGGTTTTTGCGGTGTGTTTTTTAAGCCGCCCACCAAAACTCGTTTAGTTTTTCCAACATATACTTTGTTACAACTTCTGGAATCCGGTACACTACTCCAGACTGTTCTTCAACTTAAGTCTTGTCCTTAGGTGCCACGAGCAGTTTACGCAAAGTTCGGTGTGGTTTGTGGCAAAGTGAAACACTATAAGATTTAAACACACGTTGAAGACGTTCAGAAACCCCTTCAACATAAGGAGCTACAACAAAAGACTTTCTTGTTGAAATGTCTGAAGATGAAGAGGCATTTGGATGAGCTGTTCTGTGTTCCTTTGTAGTTCGATTAATAGAACCCTTATTTTTTCGGGTGACACAAACCAACATGAGGGATATAACTACCAAGTCCAGTGATCTAGAAAGTCACTTTACTACCTATCCCGAAAAAAAAATGGGGGGGGGGCTTTTTTTTTCGGGAGGGGCGATCAGTCTGCTATGTAGAACTCGGGCTTTCTAGTAAAGTGGTATGTGATAGTGGATATTGTGGATAGTAATCCAGAAAAAATCAAGGTCCTAGGATCGGACTATTCCTTTGTAGCACAGGCTCTTTTAAAACTCAAGTCCGTATCATTCTAAGGCCGATTTCACATGGTTAATTTCATGTTCTTTGTCAGACGAGTTCGTAACAACGGTGTCCGGTCTATGGAAAAGGATCCTAATAACGCTGAGCTTGTGTTCTAGTGATGGTGTGAATCAAAAGCCAGGTATTGGTCAGTGTGGGTGGGTTTTCTATATACACTGACATTGAGACTACCGTCAGTGAGCCTGGTTACTAGTGTGTCCAGGAAAGGCAAAGTCCCATCTTTCTCTGAATCATTGGTGAATTTTATATGCAGATCTAAGCTGTTAATGTGATCCGTGAACTGTTGAGAGTTTGACTTATTGATCACAACAAACGTATCATCCACATATCGCATCCAGACGCGCGGGGTGGGTAGCAGATTTTATTACCTCCAATTCAAAAAAATCCTTTTAGAGGTTAGCAATGATTGGGCTAGTCCATGATCTTGCTTATACAATAATCCTCTGAATTTAAAATAAGTTGTTGTTAAGCAAAATGATTTGTGAAGCATTTAATTAAGTACGTGCTTTGTTACCAGTGTTCAAAAGACTATCAACCACTTACAGAGCTCTATCCATAGGTTCACTAGTAAATATTGCGGAAACATCATACGATGTAATAAAGATGATTAATTATTAATTCATCGTCTTTCAACACCAGACCTTAAATTTATTTACAAAATCCTGTGAGTTTTGTATATGATGCGGCGACTTTCCGACAAGAGGTGATGAGATGTCCGAAATAAATCTGGCGAGATTGAAACACACAGATCCAATGCTCGAAACATTTGGGCGCACAGGGATTTTCTGTTTATGTACTTTTGGCAATCCGTAGATACATGGTACGACATTGTCAGAAAACCGGACATAAACCAGATCTTGAGAACGTGTCTGTGCTATGCAGGGAGGGCAAATTTTTACCACGTACTACGTGTATCAAAAAAATTGTGCACGGATTAAAACTGATTTTGACCTTGATTAAAGCACCAAATCATAATTTTCTTGTTATTGTAGTAAAGCAAATTTAATAAGCTTTCAAATGCAGAAAAAATGATGGAAATCGGATGGAAAATAAAAAAGATATGACCAATTCTGTAAGTACGTCTCTTTTTCTTCCATTCCAATGGGATTTACACAGTTAAGCAAGATATAACATATCACAATTACGGGTTATGGCATTATGATAAAAGCTAAAAGTACTCACAAAATTGGTCATATCTTTTTTATTTTTCATCCGATTTCTATAATTTTTTCTGCATTTGAAAGCTTATTTAATTTGCTTTACTACAATAACAAGAAAATTATGATTTGGTGCTTTAATCAAGATCAAAATCAAAAATCAAAAATCAAAATTGGTCATATCTTTTTTATTTTTCATCCGATTTCTATAATTTTTTCTGCATTTGAAAGCTTATTTAATTTGCTTTACTACAATAACAAGAAAATTATGATTTGGTGCTTTTATCAAGGTCAAAATCAGTTTTAATCCATGCACAATTTTTTTTGATACACGTGGTAAAATAAGAGAGGCTCTTTACATCAAGAAAGAGACCAACCCCACCCTAAATAGAAACGGGGGCGCAAACTTTCATCAATGATTCTCTTCTGGAAATACCGTTATCTAGGGCGCTATCTATGGCGAGATTCAGAGGAGGAACTGTTGAAACTCAAATTTAGACCGCTGAGTACGGTGATGGGTATCACCGAAATATACGTCATAAAAAGTAAGTGTTGTTGACCAGTTTTACCCAATATTGATAATGTTAGATCGCTTGCTTACAAACTTTCATTTTATTTAATCCAAAACTGTTTTTGTAACTTTGACATAAAACAATTAAATCAATCGGTTTCATTGTGTTACCACCTAGTGAGTAAGTGGAACGCAAAACATAGTGGTAAATTTTAGTCATTATTATTATCTTCAAATTGGGATGTAATGTATATCAAAAATATATGGCGTTCAACAAATCATATGTAATTTTTAGAAAAGCGATAGAGGTATTTGTGCATTTCAATAAAAGTCACTAGAATATCAAACGAAAATTTTATTTGTATGTTGTTCAATTTATTTAATTGTTTATGATGTCATATTTATATTTACATCAATAGGCAACATCTGGCTTCATCTTCGTGCTCTCTGTTACATTGCCTCTTAAAGATATGTCTTAATCCTTAGCAGGTAAGATATCAAATTATTGATCATGCAAATATAGAACTTTAATGAAAAAATATTTTCTCGTTTGAAAGACTCGCCTGAGATGATTTCACGTAAGGTAAAACATTTATATTCACATCACTTTTTGCCCATTGCAATTAGCAATAAATCATACTGTCATACTGTCTGTTTTAAAGCACAAAATCCACTTACTTAAGACATTATGACAATGATCTAAATGGTAATATTTTAGACTTGACTGTTGTATCTACCGAGAAAATATCTCAAGACATGTCAACTAAAGACGAGTGGATGCTCCTCACGATAACGCAATCGTAAAGTCCATGTGTTTTAAAGTATACTTCAGTGAGTTTTCGGCATTTAACGTAAATTACACATGCAAATTTTATATTTAATGTCATATCATTAAATTACGTAAAAACTAGATATGTCCCTTTTTCGTTACTAGAGTATCATTATGTATCATTATTGTTAAAAGATTTCGATTTCTAACTTGTAATGATCAATTTTGTTTTAAGTAGCTGTCTGCGCATTTTATTAAACAGGATATTTCTCTATTTACTTCTTGTTATATATAGTACACTTCAATTACCAGTTGGTACGATGTGTTTACATAGCTCTATAACAAATCGCAAAACTGAAGAAACTTGATTGCTTGATTGAGAACGATAATACATACTCAATTAAAATATAACTTAAGGCAAAAACTGATCAGTCAGATTTGACACAAATTAAATAGAACAGTTTGTTTAAACATGTCTTGATATATTGCTACAGGCACTGGCTATTTTAAAGAATATATATACGTACGAGATTCATCGTCAATGGTTGTCACGTAATGTAAAACAAAATAGTCTGTTAAACAATGTTTAGGTTTGTAAGTGAAGCTAGAATTAGAGTATGTCGTTCTGTTCTACCTCACACAATTCAAACGCTACATAGTAAAATAGATATACCATTAAAGACTTAAATGAAATTAAATATGCAATACGAAGATGATTGAAAGGAAAATATTGTAGTAGGATAATTTGGTGAACACTGCAAACAGATTAGTCCCTCTGTATTATTCACTTGGTTAGACAAATCATTTTCTTTATTTTTTGTAGGTCAGGGCTTGCCCAATTTGCATTGATACCATAGATGATTTGCCCTACTGAAAATATTGTCGTCGCATCTCTTCAGATTAATGGTCATTTATCATGATCATTTATAACATATCATACATATGTCTAAATAAGCTCAGGCGACTAACTGAATATTGTATGTTAATAATGTTTGTCTAATTTCAGCATAGTTGATTACCGTAATTTGCCTAATTCGTAAGATTCTGAGTCTTTGAAATTATAAAGACGTTTGCAGATAACGTTGATGTTCCGCAACTGGTACCTGTGAAACTTTTTTTGACAATTGTTGAGAATATGGAGAAGACTTAAATAAATTATACAGAGAGGCAGGAGTCGTTATTTCTCTTATGCAAACATTTTAGATTAGCAAAAGCAGGGAAGGGCACTCATGCAAAACATTGATGGTGAATTTAAGAGTACCTTTTGGCAATGTCTTACATTTAATCTTTCTGCATTGCTTCATTTGTATGCAGTTTGAAGAGTGTGCCTTATTTCAAAGTTAATCCTAAATGTGATTTAACCCTAAAAGATCTTTTGTTGAAAAAATAGCGAAAAACCATGATTTTGGCGATTTTTGGTGATTTTCGCGATTTTTGATATGACGTCACTTAAGACGTAACTGTGACGCCATACAAGGTATGTTTTCACTTTTTTTTGGTATCGAATGGACTTGTGAGGGTCATAGATATCCACCAGTACCCTACACTTGATGTTTCGTCAATTGGTTTCCGAGATCGTATTCCGCACCCGGCTGCGAGGTGGGTCGAAAAAGCCCGGCTCTTTGAGGGTTAATATATCTTTAAAGGCTTACAATTGCAAACCTTGATTTCCGGTTCGTTATGGTAAATAAAATTTCTACTTATATAATATTAACATGATACAAATTCCTTTGCATTTTTACAGATAAGGTTAAAACAGTATTTTTTACATTTTTCATGGAAAGTTCGCCAAATGCAACTTTCCAATATTCTGTCTTTCACACCACGGAGGCATCCCTTGAATTTAATGCATTTGCACTATTGGGATTAGCCTGGCTTTCAGCCGAATGTTATAAATAGAAAATAAATATATAAATAAAATACATCAAGCATTTGATGAAATGCCTAAACGCATATTTTTACTCAACAAATTCGTTGGTAATGCTTTTATGATTCATATTCCTTTACTTAATGCAATTAAGGCTACGGTTTTTAGAAACGTCTATCTCGGCTGAATGTCATGTTTAATGCACGTTTTTACCTACTTACACCTATCAGAATATCACAATGTTTAGCATACATATTGAATAGAGTCTCTAGTTTATACATGTAACTTTACTAGTGATTTAACGTCCACTATCAAGGTCAAAATGACGCCTAAAGACTACTTCGAAAAATTGACCCTTTTTCGCCGAAACCTCATAATTTCATTATGTTCGAACAATTCGACTGGTTTCAAATTTTGACATATTGTAGGCTTGATACTTCTTATTGAATTACAAACAATATTTGATAAATATTCTGAGTTGATTTTGAATGATAATGTAACAAACCCAGGTTGTTTTGCCCGAAAATCCGGACATGAATTACGACTCTGAGTTTGCCGTGTTTGAGCTGTGAATTACCTGTTTTAAGTATCTACATTATCTACATTTTGTCTGATATACGCATTCGCATAATTTACTTACAAATCGAGCATTCCAATGAGGCAAAAATTGCAATTTTGTGTAAACAAAAGAAAAATACGGCATTCTAATGTTTATGTTTTAGATTTTAGTTCACCATCTCAACGCTGCCTTGATAGCTCAGCGGTAGAGCGCTCGCTTCGTAATGCATGACTAACTCCTGCCATAATCCATGGTTCGAGTCCCCGCAAAGGCAGTGGAAACTATTTATCTTTTCATGATAGAAAACGTTAGGATTCACATTTTCCTGAGCATGTGGATTCCTCGTACCCTTAAGGGTCCTTTTAATCTTAGATTTGACATGTTTCTATTCGAGGACTTTTCTTTTTCAAACCATTTCGTTGAAAACGCGTCTTATAGTATGAACACTATGATTTTGTTTCGTAGAAATAGTAAGAATAAATCGTGGCATTGTCTTACATTAAACCTCACGGCACTGCTTCATTTGTATTCAGTTTTGAGGAGCGTGTATATTTCAAAGTAAATCCTAAATTTGATTTAAAATATTTTGAAGTGCTTACAATAACAAGCCTTGATTTCCGGTTTGTCCGGGTAGAAAAACATTTTAGTCAAATACTCTTAACACGGGACTAATTCCTTTGCATTCTTTCAGAAAAGGTCATTAAAATGTTGTTACTTTTTCACGGGAAGTTCGCCAAATACAACAATCCTTGGTATCTGATCCCTGGGTGCATATTTATCATTCTTTTTATTTTTTTCGACAATCATCAAATACGTTACTAATGCTTTTTTTATTCGTATTCGTTTACTTAATGCAATTTCTAGTTCTTGCTGCATTACATGTATAATACGTGTCACAGTACTTATATTCTTATAGAATGAAATGTTAAGGTTTTATTCTCTGAAAATTTGGTTCACTAAACCGTCAAAGTCCAGTCTGAGTATACAAGTTCCCAAGAGACTGCAGCACATGTATAGAAAATCTAAAAGTACTTCACGGTTTACATAAAATTGTGAAGTTTATTATTTTCCTACTTTAACGGAAAGATGAGGCAATTTGAATTTAAGATTTAACACAGAGGTACTATTAAAGACAAAAGTAAACATTTGCAAAGTGAATAAAAACGGATTATTGCTTTGCTATCCTAATAATTTGATGTTTTACCACCAAATATAATACCAAGTGCTTCATGTAATTCAGAGCCTCGAGGATGTACTTTTAAATATTCTACTTCTTATTGACAAACATAAATAACAATCTTGATTGAAGAATTAATGCATGAAATTCAGTATAACAAACCCCAAACAGGTGTCGAATTTGATATTATGACTCTTTATTATTTAAATTGACGGTATTTTCTATTTGAAACATACACTCTTAAAAAGAAAGGATCAAATTGATCCGATAAAGTATCAAATATGAGCTTACCCTTTTCCGGATCAATTTTGATCCAAACTCTCCTCAAATGTGATCCTTTTTGGATCAAACACACTCTTTTTTTATCCGAAAAGGATCAAATTTGAAGAGAATTTGGATCAAAATTGATCCGGAAAAAGGTATGGTCATATTTGATACTTTTTGATACGATTTGATACTTGATCGGATCAATTTGATCCTTTATTTTTAATATCATCATGTGCTTTAGCACAATATTTAGAGTAAAAGATGAGTGACGTGGATGACCTTTAAATCATATATGAAGGTTTTGTTTTTGTTTATGAAGGTTTTGTTTTTACATTTGTTGCAACTAAATGGAAGACTGTGTTCTGAAAAACCAACAGGGATTCCCTAATCGTTGTATTCCACGCTGAATCTTAATATCGTCTTATGTCTTGGGAATACTCTATAACACCCCGTTCCGAGTGAAAATTATCCAAATATTACCATATTCACTTGTCATTTGATAATAAGTACCGGGTGTCCCAAAAAATGGTTACATGTAGAAAAATGATCGTTTGCATAAAGTATAGCAGTTGGAGAATTCAAACTTGATACATACCTCCGCTAGATGTGTGAAAAATTACAATATCCCAGCATTATGATTTTTTAAGTTATCAATAAAGAAAGATACCTATGTCGGAAACGTATTTTTTCAAAATTCAACAAAATCGGAAGCATGTTCGTTAGATGTAATTTTAACCCTCGTTTTATCCCCATTGAACTTGAAATTCACAGTTCCAAACTTAGGTTGTGTTATACCATAGTATAAGGGTAGTTTTTTTTTCTTCCAATTGATAACAAAATCATGAAAATTCGACAAGCTGTGTAGTAATTATGACGTCATAAACTACTGCATGTCTGAAATTATGTTGAAATCTCATCTTGGGCAAAAATGGCCATCGAATCAAAACTTTGCTATTTATTTCTAAATGTCGATCGGACCTTTGCTACTAAATAAAGAAAATTAATGATTTAATCATGTCCTGTAAGTTTAAGATTATTTTTTTTCCAAATTTACAAAAGTTTGCAGAAGTTTAAACAGTTAAAGAATTAATGTTACGATGAAAATTTGATTGTGCTTTATGCGTATTCATCAACTTTCAGGCCACAACTTGATTGACAGATTCAATATAAACAACACATTCTGGAATGCATGGAATGCCGGTATCACTAATTTGCATAATAGATATAATAAAAGAGAGTTCAATCATTATTCATTAAAAGTTGTGTCAAATTTTGTTTAATATAAAGTCTGATCATGATCATTTAGAAACAAATGCACATTTTAAAATATCACCAAAGGTGTATGCTTATTATTTTGTTGAATTTTGAACAAATGCGTTTCTGACATAGGTATCTATCTCTGTTGGTAACTCAAAAACTAATAATGCTGTGTATCTAGAAAAGTTGTGATATAATGTATGCAAAGTTTGATTTCTCTAACTACTATATTTTTAGGACAATGTTATTTTTCTACATGTAACCATTTTTTGGGACACCTGGTACATACGACATAGGTACTCGAGTAAACCATATTGCCCTGCGATGACGAAAGGAAGTAAGTCACAATTTGAAACTTTTCAGTTGTAAGCAAAACACATGACTTCAAGCCATTTTAATCAAATTTGATTAATACCAATGTTTGTTTAACTCTTAAGACTTATAGTAGATATATGAGACCCACAATGCACATCCAAATCAAAAGTTGGTGACGCAGCTTTTAAATTGAAAAGCAAAAAAAAAAAAGAAGACCCTAACAAACGGGTAGAAATCTAATGCACAAAAAAATATGCAAAATCAAATGTCAACGATTTTTTACAACTTTTATCAAATTAATGTTCACATGTATAAGATATGTTATTTTTTAACATTCTGACAACCGGTAGATTATTTTTATCTTTAAAATCAATATCTGTCAACCAATGTTTTAAGAACCACACAGTCAGAAAGCGGTTGCAATTTTAGAGCATCGTTATGTTTCCCACATCACATACATATTAAAATTTATGCTTACACAAATGTCAGTCCTTCTGTTTAATTCCCATGAAATTTTCATACTACGGGTTTTTTTTTACAGAGAATCGCTAAGAATTATAGGAGGGAGGGACCGAGTCTTATATATACGTAAACCAAAAACAGAATTTAAATAGAAAGTTTTGAGATCTTGTTTAAGTGGTTTGACAATTTGTTTGGTATCAGTTACTGTGAAAACATATCAAATTGTATTTTAATTGGGTGTCATGTTGATATGCCCGTAGGTGTGAGTTTTGATTAAGTATAAGCTTACCTAGAATTCTCACTAAAATGTCATATCATTTGCACCAATCAGTTAGATGTATTGCCCCAATAACGTGCAATGATGACTCTTGGTATGATTGCCTGAGGATTTACGTAAGAACATGAAAAGAAACGTAATTGGTTCATAAACTATTCATAACAAATTGGCATCATTTATTTCAGTTACACAGTAATATTCAAAACAAGTATTTCAACCAAAACAATTAAACACATCCCTTCCATCAACCAATAAACACACACACACCCCACACACACCCCCACCCACACACACACACACACACCACCCACACCCATGTATATGGAATGTGTTTTATGAGATGTCATCCATGGAACCTATTCTGTGTTACAAACTAAGAAACTGTACTAAAACAATCTAAGCCAACTATATTAAATCATGCTATAAATAGAAAACAAGAGTTGGTTCCGCTGCGCTCCCTCGGAATCGGATTTCGCTTTTCGTCTGTGGTCTGTGGACATTGCCGAGGGTCTTTAGCTAAAACCAATGGAATCATGTATTCTCCTGATACAAATTCCTTTGTGTTTTTTCAAATAACATTATAACAGTACAACAAGCATTTGATAAAAAGCCTAAGCGCATATTTTTACTCAATCAACAAATTCGTTGCTAGTGTTTTTATGATTCATATTCCTTTACTTAATGCAATTTAAAGTATAATATGTGTCACTGTTAAATTCTTATAGATGTGAATGTCAAGGGTTTTTCTCTGAAAATTTGGCCATGTCAACCTAAGTCAAGAGTGCTTTCAGTAAACGGTTTGTTTATCATGTTAGGGTCCTTCTAATCTTAGATTTGACATGTTTCTATTAGAGGAATTTTTTCCCAAACCATTTCGATAAAAACGTGTCTTATAGTATGGACACTATGATCATGATGATTTTGTTTCGTAGAAATAGTAAGAACAAATCGTGGCATTGTCTTACATTAAACCTCACGGCACTGCTTCATTTGTATTCAGTTTTGAGGAGCGTGTATATTTCAAAGTAAATCCTAAATTGGATTTAAAATATTTTGAAGCGCTTACAATAACAAGCCTTGATTTCCGGTTTGTCCCGGGTAAAAACAAAACATTTTAGTCAAATACTCTTAACACGGGACAAATTCCTTTGCATTCTTTCAGAAAAGGTTATTAAAATATTGTTACCTTTCTCACGGGAAGTTCGCCATATACAATAATCCTTTGTATCAGATACATAAGAGCTTATTTATCATTCTAACTTTTTATTTTTCGTCAATCATCAAATACGTTGCTAATGCTTTTTTGATTCTTATTCGTTTATTCATGCAACATCTAGTTCCTGCTGCACTACATATATAATATATATCACAGTACTTATTCTAACAGAATTAAATGTCAAGGTTTTATTCTCTGAAAATTTGGTTCACTAAACCGTCAAAGTCCAGTCTGATTATATAAGTTTCCAAGAGATTGCAGCACATGTATAAAAGCACTTGCGGATTTTATTATTTTCCTACTTTCACGGAAAGATGTGGCTGTTTGAATTGAAGATTTAACAAAGAGGCACTATTGAAGACAAGAGTAAACACTTACAAAGTGAATAATAACGGATTGTTGCTTTGCTATCCTAATCTACCTTATAATTTGATATTTTGCCATCAAATATTACAAGTGCTTCATGTAGTTCAGAGCTTCAAGGATGTACTTTCTGAAAATTCTACTTCTTTATTGACAAACATAAATAACAACCATATGTGTAGTTAAATTCTATTTTGGACTGAAGAATATACATGAAGATAAACAGGTGTCGAATTTGATACTATTCGACGGGATTGTTTTTGTTTAAATATCATCTAGTGCTTTAGCACAATATTTAGAGTAAAAGATGAGTGACGTCGATGACCTTTAAATCATATATGAAGATTTTGTTTTTGTTCTACATTTGTTGCAACTAAATGGAAGACCGTGTTCCGACAAACCAACAGGGATTCCCTCATCTTTCTCTTCTACGCTGAATCTTAATATCGTCTTATGTCTTGGGAATATTCTATAACGCCCCGTTCCGAGTGAAAATTATCCAAATATTACCATATTCACTTTGTCATTTGATAATATAAGTACACACTGCATTATGTACTCGAGTAAACCATCCCGGGGGTACTCTAGTTTGGTTTGGATAGGTACGTGTCACCCATCCATGTACCAAATCTCCCTAACTTTGAGTCAAATTTAATCAAAAACCACAATTTTTCTGTTTGAAAAATTATTCCATCAAAATACCACATTTTGCAAAGAAAAAGGACCGTTTGAAATACCAGAGAGCTTTATTTTGCTCTCCTTTTGTACTAAGTACCCCCAGCTAAACCATATTGCCCTTCACTGGCGTAACAACCGGGGGGGCAGGGGGAGCAAGTTGCCCCCCTGAAGGCTCTCAGGGGGAAAATTCGCGGACCCAGGGGGAAAAATAAAGGGAGGGAAAGAAGGAAAAGAAGAGAAAGGAGGAAGAAAAAGGGAAAAGAAAGAAGGGAAAAAGGGAAAGGAAAAAAGAGGAAGAAAAGGGGAAAAAAAAGAGGGGGGGAAGGAGAAAGAGAAAAGGGGAAGAAAAGAAAAGGGGAAGAAAAAAGGATAAAAAAGGGGAAGGGAAAGGGAAGAGGTTCCCCTTTTTTGATAATTAAGATGTAAAATAACAAAAAATGTCATGTTGTTTTGTCAATTTTTAAAATAAAATTAACCATTTTCCATAGTTTTGCAACAATTTTTTTCCCGCTCCGCGCGAATTCCAACATTGTATAACAATTTTTGGTAAAAATGGGGGGGGGAACTCCGTCAGGGCGATATTTTGGGGCTTTGCTCCCCCCTACCCCCTGGCGACCAACACCTGTTACGCCCCTGTTGCCCTTCCATGACAAAAGGATGTAAGTCATAACTTTAAACTCTTCAGTTATAAGCGAAAAACATGATTTGAAGCAATTTTAATCAAATTTGATTAAATAACGAGGTTTATTTAACTTTTAAGCTTACAAAAGCAAATGCTGCCAGATGTCAATCGAGTCAGATAAGGTTAAACAATGTCCAAAAATGAATAAAAACAATCATTGAACATGTTCTTTAATTCCTTTTGTGGTGGTTATGTAAATTGCAATTTATGTTTTTGTGCAATACTTTCCATGCACAAACGTAGGTAACCTTTATTTCAACATGTAAATTATTCACTTTCTGGTGAGTTGTACTTATATTTGGCGGGGAGATATGTACATGTTAGCCAATCGCATTTCGTTTGTCACTTACTTCCTTTTGTCATAGTAGGGCAATATTCTGCAGTATCGCGAAAGTCTATATACAATTATACATGTACTCATTAAGAAGCGTGCGACGTCTAGACTCTCCATGGGATGCTGTCCATTGGTAATTAGAGAGTTCTTTGGGGTATCTCAGCCAAAAAGAACTCCTTCACCTCGGTGGTTTAATATAATTATGCTATTAATCCAACGTGTTTCTTAACCCAGATGTTCTCAATAAATAGGATTGATACCCGAAGACAAGGCAACAACCCAACACCCAGATCTTACAGTGAAGTCCGGATTGTACGAGCACGACGAGGGTGAGCGTTGTCAGTGGAGCGCAAAATTGTTTACAAAGATGCTTCTAGCCAATGACACTATCAAGGCTTCTAGAATGCGTCTGTGCTGGTGCTGATGGAGGCTGCCTTCCTAGGTAGTCAGGGCCAATTTTCCAACTGCATGTAAAGCACCCGAAAGCAATTTTAAAACTTCTTCTAAATGAATCGTTAATAGTATGCGCTCTTCAATATAACTTTACTCTGTACATTTGCAGCTCTGATGCGGCCATCTTGGCAATATACTTCAAATTTAGTCCAAGCACGTATCAATGTACAGGGATGAAGTTTAGGCTGTGCTTGATACTTGGGCTGAGATACCCATCGGGATCCAATCACGAGTGGAATGTCCGCATAAAGAGTGGAATTTAACGCAAACAATGACTGGTCATAATTTCTAACCAACCATTTGTAAAACAACCCTGTAAAATTACACGCGTCCAGTTAATGCATTGAAGAAACTATGGCAAATTTAATTTCCTTAATTCCATATTATTGTGCACGAGTTTGGACCCAATTTCAAGAGGTTTGTGTGCTTTTAAGGTTCCCTTTGTCGCTGTATCATCCCAGATATGCACAAAAGAGGTCTTGGTTTAAAGTTTACATGTATAGTAACAACTATGAAGAAACACACCTTCCTGGAGTTGCCGTATACTGAGATATGGAGGATTATTTAATATGCAATGTTTAGTGCATCGTTTTGCTTCCACATCACATGGTTATTAAAATTCATTGTTACACAAAGTGCAGTCCTTCTGTTCAATTCCCAAGACATCATCATACAACGGAATTTTTTACAGAGAATTGCTAAAAATTATAGGTGGGAGGGACTGAATCTTAGAAATAAACAAAAATCGAAATAAATTTATACACATGTAGAAAAGTTTGGAAAGCTTGTTTTATTATTTTGACATTTTGTTTGGTATCATTTACTGTGAAAACATATCAAATTGTATTTTAATTGGGTGTCATGTTGATATGCCCGTAGGTGTGAGTTTTAATAAGTATAAGCTTACCTAGAATTCTCACTAACATGTCATATCATTTGCACCAATCAGTTAGATGTATTGCCCCAATAACGTGCAGCGATGACTCTTGGTATGATTGCCTGAGGATTTTCGTAAGAACATGAAATTAAATGTAATTATTCATAAACAATTCATAACAAATTGGCATCATTTATTTATTTACCAGACACACACACACCCACCCCACCCCCACACCCCACATCCCCAAACCCCCACACCCAAACCCCACACCCACACCTCCATTACCCCACCCACCCCTATATGCAAAAAAACACAAATCATGTTTTGTGAGATGTCACCCATGTAACCCTGTCTTCTCTCACTCAAACCCCAATTTATTTTTGTTACCCAAAGACACTCAATTTTTATCTTGTCAAACAAAGGTGTGTCTTCACTTTCATCATTTGGCACAAACTGTGATTAACTGAAGCCAAGATTTTATTCTACACCTTGTATTCAATTTGAAAGACCCACGTTTACTTTACACTCACTGAAAAATAAAACATTATCTTTGATATGCCACATGCGTCGGAATTAAGTTTCAATGAGTAAATGACATGCCATTAATGTTGACAGCGTACCAAGAAAATGGCAACTGATGCCTTTTCATGAAAATTATTCAGAATCAATTGCTTCAAGATATCAGATTTCCCTGTCAATGTATTAACTTACCCTTTAGCGACATGTATGTTAAAAACTAGTGGCCAAGGGGTTTTCAATCTTCAAAAATAAAATAAAATAATATAATATTTTTCTTCAGTTGTGTTTTCAAAGCTTGGACATAATAACAGAATATAATAATATTTCGGATCTGTGGTAGGCTGCAAAGATTTCTTTGGTATAATAATAATCCATATATGAAAAATATCCTATGGGTGTAATTGAATTCTAGAAATTTGTTTCTAGATACCCTCATAGCATTTGAAATAATGGAATAGCGCAAATCACTCTGAGTCCACAAGAGTTACGCGACCTTATACCAGACATAAATATTCGTCGTCAATCAAAGCAATATTTGACTCCTTTTTGTAGCAAATGCTACAATATAAAACATATCCTGTATAAAAATGAAAGGCCATCGAAAATATATGTGTCAAGCTATTCTCTCAAATCGTTACTCCCGTGTAGTTCATGTGCTTCCTAATTGTTAATAATTATGATCAATCTTGACAAATATTCTTTGCCTTTCCTTGCAAATCTTCCTAGGGTATAATAATTACGATCCCTGAGGTGTAATGATTATGATCTAAATCATGAAAAATACACGAAAAATATCCTGTGGATGTTGTTGAGTAATTTTCTCTGTTTCTTCTTGTCTCTGTAAATTGATTTTCTGATTTTTGTACTTGCTGTACGGTATTTTGTTTCACAGGCACCGTTGTGTTTGATTTATTTCATTTCGATTAATATTATTTCATTCACATTTGGACCAACCACAATGAAGCAGGAATCACAAGTCTTTCAATAACTTGAACTCGATATTGCTTGGATCACATACTGTGTAGAAATATTATATATATTAGAAGTCAGGAAGGGGGTATTTAGGTATGCTAAAGTTTGATTGACTAACTTTATTTTGTAATTCCCCACCATATATTTAAGAAATTTTACCTGGTGATAAAATGAAGTTCATATTCGCGAATAAGTCATGTAATTAATCATTTATTAATTAGCTAATAATTACCAAATTACAAATTGAATATTTAGAGATTTAAGATATTTTTTAAACACCATGTTATGTGAAACTGAATTATTTGTTTTTGTCAATTAATTAATAATTTAATTAGTGAAGCTTAATTATTGAGATGTTTGATTGCCACAGAAAGGGACTTTTTCTGGGTGAATCTTATTTTGCAACTTTATGGTGATTTCCAATTGTAGGCGTGATTGCATGAACCTATCATTTGCATAAATTTAACTAGCCAATCAGATCTAACTGAGATATGGGAATTTCCATGATGACATCACTAAGACTGTGACTTTAATTAACTTTTGGAAATTCCCAATTGCCATATAAGGTTTTTGTGCTTACTTTAACTTTATAAATGGATTGTGGGAAATCCCTAGTGTACTGAAATAATAATGACATCGGTGTTTTTTAAACAGGTCTGGACAATTTTTCCAGTCTTGAGGTAGAAGTGAAATGGGCGCTGTTTTGTGTGGATGGATTTTGACAAGTTGCAGTTATTCTGATAAAGTGGAATTGACTTTGGAGTAGCTTGAGAACTTATTGACGAGTTGATTTTGGTGGACGGAGTTTTACAGCTGAGTGGAGTTTGCTAATTAAACTTTGGATGGAGATTGGAGATAACGATAGTTGGAAAACAACGGATGGAGAATTAAAGACAAACTGTTATTTTAATATTTAATTTCCGAGTGGATTATGTGCGTTGGATTCAGCTTTTAAGCCAAGTGGAGCTTCGTTGTGATTGTTGGACAATTGTGTGAAATCGCCATTTGATTTCGCAAGGAAAGTTTTGGATTTACCTTTTGCCAGCTGGATTCCGGGACTTGTGAATTGCAAGGATACGACTGCAAGTTTACTCAAGATTTTAATGTCGTGGACATTAATGAACAATCTCAGACTATAGCATGAAATATAAACTTTGTGAAATATACTAGGATCGCGCGGATTTCGCAGTGGTATCTCAAAACTGTAAGTTTCTTATATAAGGTAAAATTTAGATATTTATACTTGTGTTTTAATTGTGCTAAAAGAAAGTACTTGTATTAAATTGTTAAAACTTATTCCAAATTTAAGTGAATTTATTTTGTTTCATTTAAGAACCCGTAAGGTGATTTTGGCCTTGGTCATTTAAAATCTTTGACCGTAATAAATAAAACTTGTTTTTCAACATTTCAAAGACATTTACAGCATTTCTACTGTTATCACGTAATGTAAAACCAAAAAAACAATGTTTAGGTAAACAATTCATTAACTGCAATCGTATTCTTACAGATGAAAATGTCAAGGTTTTTTTCTCTGAAATTTGGTTCAACCACAAAGTCCAGCTTGAGTATGCAAGTTCCCAAGAAATTGCAGCACATGTATAGAAAATCTAAAAGCATTTCAAGGTTTATAAAATTGTCGTGTTTGTTATTTTCCAACTTAAACGGAGAATTATGGCTGTTTAAGATTAAATTTAACATTTAAAAAAGCGGTACTATGGAAGACAAAAGTAAAGACTCGCAAAATGAATAAAAACGGTATTGTTGTTAGCTATTCTAGTCTATCTTATAATTTGATATTTTACCGCCAAACAAAGCAAGTGTTTCATATAATTGAATACGCCAGTGTAAGAAAACACCAACTCCAATAGCTCCCTTCTGTTAGTTATACTTATAAAATATAAATGTATACAAATCTCTGAAAATGCTTTCACATCACCAGAATAGCATTTCCATGTAAATTTCCTAATCTATGGCCCGTATTCTAAGACCACACTCAACCTCATCCTACACTCACACTCCAGTGAGGACTCAAGTGTAACTCAAGGAAAAGGAGAAGGTCTACCTCTGTCTCTTTGAGGTATACATCAGCCTTACGGAAATAATGCCATTTTTTTATTCAAGGAGATTCCTCAAGTTTCACTTGATTGAGGTCAGCCTGCACTGTTATAACCGGTGCTGGCTATTACTGAACAACATGTTATAACTGATAATATGGAATCTATATACGTTATACAGGTCCAACCTTTCATTATCCAAAATCACAAAACCATAAATGAACAATTCAAAGGTCAGACCAATACGCCGGGAAAGTAGTGACGTCATCATTTATGTTTAAAAATCACCCAACACGTGCGTTTTGGACCCAAAAAAATGGTGTGACCATTTTTGCCACGCGTTAAGTCTATGGGGAATAAAGTCCGACTCCGATTTTATACCATAACTTTCGTCTAAAACAAAAATAAGGGAAAACATGCCGGCCTATTATGCTGATGATTGTGATTACAAGTTAGGACGGGACCCCTGCCATTATTTTCGTCTTCCAACCGAGAAAAATCAGTCTGAATTGTATGTTTACGTGTGCCTATTGTGTTAATACGCATGATTAGTGGACATGATCATTTGTTTGGGTCCAAAACGCACGTGCTGGGTGATTTACATAAGTTATGACGTCACTACTTCCCCGGCGTATTGTCTTGGTAGGATCAATATGAGGATCTCGAGTGAGTTTAGTCAGAGAAGCGCGTGATTTTTCGAAAGCATTCGTCATGGGGTTCCAAGCATCATCCATCAAGATATTATTTTTTTCATCTTATTAATGATGAGAAACGATCTAAACCTCAGATTCAATTGGTCGGCATTACTAGCCTTAAAACAAATGGTGCACCGTTATTCGTCCTCTGATATGATCTGGTACTTGCGCCATGTATTTAATGCTAGCAATGCCTACCAATTGAATGTCGTTTTTTCGTTGTCTGAACTCTTCCTCATCATACACATTGTAGTCAAAAATAGGAATCCTCTTAGAACGTCTTCGAAATCGTTATAAAATGTATACATTTTCATGCCTTTGTAACCACCGAAACGCAATGTTTAGACTGACTGAGGAAGGCTCAAGGCAGGTATTGCCCTTCCTTAGGCTTTACTCACAGAGGAACACTTACTTGAGGAAGAGGGAGGTCTTTGAAATGAAAAAGAGGCGAAGTCGACCTCGAACTCAGTGAGTAGCACCTTCTCCTCAATGAGTATGAGGTGGTCCTTAGTGAGGATGAGGAGTTCCTCACACAACCATTTGAGACAACAATCAAATATCAACATAACATAGCGCCATCTCTTACCTAGAATACGTAATTAATCTGTCAATCATGATATCAGATACTTTACCGGTCAGTCTATGCAAGGGCCTATACTGGTGTTGTGTTATGAGGTAGGACGAATCTGCGTTACACACTGATGTAGAATGGAATTTGCATGTCTTTTCTTTTTAACGCATAGCAATTCTTTTCCTGTGTTAAAGTCCCAGTAAATTATATATCATTGTAAAGCTATGATTGTAAGGATTGTCAACAAACCACAAAAAAGTGGATATACAAGGTGAAACAAATGTCATATAGGGTGTAAGTATAGAATTTCATGCAAAAATGGTACCATAATTGATTTCCTCATATCTTTATAACTGTATGTAATTCAATAATCTGACCCCTTGATATATGAAGGGGGTGCTATATACTTTTAAATAAACCAAACTTGTAATGAAGGAATTTGCTTCTATACTGAGCTATAGTGTGATCAAATATTATTTAAAAGTCAATTGGAATCCATTACTACAAATACCAATTTATATGTCTTCATCCAAAATTTCTTTTCATAATCATCCACAATTTCTTTTCAGAATCACTGATTTATCATTTGTTCATAAACAATAACCCTTCAGTAGGTACAAC
>JXSR01S027705.1:17518-27963 GCA_000969725.1 Ophiothrix spiculata | reverse complement strand
GGTGACCATATTTTTTTACTTCAGTATTTTGAAGAGCGCAAAACGTGCTTTAACATAATGTAAAAATTAAAAAAAATGCAGGATTTACTATTTTACAAGCACATAATGATCGATACTTTGTATGGTTAATCGGTTGATTTTTTGGGAAAATATGTACTTTTTGAAATGCCTGTATCTCAAAAACGAGCACGGTGACCTATATTTTTTTATTTTAGAATCGTTATCAGCGCAAATAAATCTACCAAATACTAAATTTTTAAGAAAATAAATGGAGTATTTGCATCTCAGAGAAAACCCCTTAAAGGGACTAGCATAGATTCCACCTAGAATTAAAAACTTATAGAAATACTCTAAATATAGCTAAGAAGTATAATTAAGTCAAGAAAACTGCAAAAATTTACACACAAATGGTACAAATTGAGAGAAAACTAATTTGCAATATATCGTTCTTTGATGGTGGTGTGACTATCCTGCGGTTCTGAATCTTAAATTTCTACCTCAGATAGATAAATATCAAACAAAGCCTCTAGACATTGTTCAAAGCATATTAAAAGAGATACAATTTCATCAAAATAATTTGTTTGGCCATCAGAAGTGTAGAAACAAGATTTTTTTAAGTTTTAAAACTAGAAGCACTGTTTTCACACCACTTTTTGTCTCCGGCGACAAAATATAAAGTAGGTAAAGAATTGCAATTTTCTCCAATATTCCTCAAAATCATGGAAAACAACTTGTAGGTTATATTACTATAAACATGTTCTGTCGATTAAAGTAAAAAAATATGTAGGTAAAAATAAGTGGAAGAATCTAGGTCAGTCCCTTTAAGTTTCAACACCCTTTCTGCCATTTCACTGGCCATTTTAGACAAATCTTGGTGCAAGAAATTCACGAAATTTTACGAGAGCCAAAATTATTTACTACTTATATAAAATTGCGATATCCTTGAAAATAACATTAAAACGATAAAATAACGTGGGGAGGGAAATAATATCTAAACGGTAAGATAATGATTTACTGCTTAATTGTGAGTAAATCAGCGAAATTGCAACACGAAAGCCATTATAGAAATAAAAAATATATCATGAATTAAAAAGCATGCTAGAAATAAAAAGGACGTGCCAGAGTAATTATTGAATTAATGTTTTGAATTATAAGTAAAATAGACAATTGTCTTTCCATAACAGTAAAAATATCAGATATCTGACAACCGTAGTTTCACTAAATTGTAAACAAAATCGGTTCCGCAAAAGTCAATGGAAATAGCGAATGATCTTTTTTGTTTTTACTCTTTTACAAACACTAGGGAACTTTAACACAACATACGTGTCAGATTAAGGTTCTGTTAACAAAGTGTGACACTTTTTGTGGAAATTTGCTTATCAATGATTAAAAGTTTGTGATCAATTCGTGATTGTCTTTGGCTTAAACTAACCACTATGAAATAGACCTAGGGCATCAAACGAAGTTAAGTCGGACAGTCATTACTAATGCCACAACAGTGATGGATTTAAGTACCCAATAATGTTGTTTCCCTTTGCGTTGACAGTGGCATAGCTTGGTAAATGAAGTGTGAAAAACTGTTCTCCTATCATTAGGATGAATTATCATCCTATCATTAAGGCTACGGTCCCTAAATGGGTGCCATTTTTGCCAACGGCATCTTTACTGCAACTTTTTACCTAATTTCACATATCAGAATTATACAATTTTGGTGTGCATATGTAATAGAGTCTCTAGTTTATACATGAGACTTTAGTAGTGATTTCACGTCCATTATCAAGGTCAAAATTACGTCAATAAACTACTTCGAAAAATTTACACCTTTTTCGCCGAAACCTTAAAATGTTATGATGTTCGAACGATTCGCCTGTTTTCAAATGTTGATAGATTGTAGGCTTGATACTTTTTATTGAATTACAAATAATATTTCATAAATGTGTTGTGTTGATTGTAAATGATAATGTAACAAAGCCGCGTTGTTTTGCCCGAAAAACCAGGCGTGAATCAGGGGTTGCCTTTACACTTTTAAATCCACAGGACAGAAGGACCAGTAAGTCTCAAAATCCACAGGTCCTTCACTAAATTTACAGGTCCTTCAGAAGGACATCTAATTCACAAATCAGTGACAACCTAAAAAAATCATCGGACCGAAGGACCATCTCATTGCTGAACTGGTCAGTCCTTCCGAAATTCTGTCGGTCGGGACCGACGGTCGATCCGACGGTAAAGTCGAACCCTGGTGAATTATGACTCCGAGTTCGCCCTGTTTGAGCTGTGAATAGCCTGATTTTAGTATCTACATTATCTACATTTTGTCTGATATACGCATTCGCATAATTTACTTACAAATTGAGCATTCCAATGAGGCAAAAATTGCAATTTTTATGTAAACAAAAGAAAAATACGGCATTCTAATGTTTATGTTTTAGATTTTAGTTCACCATCTCAACGCTGCCTTGATAGCTCAGCGGTAGAGCGCTCGCTTCGTAATGCATGACTAACTCCTGCCATAATCCATGGTTCGAGTCCCCGCAAAGGCAGTGGAAACTATTTATCTTTTCATGATAGAAAAATAGTTAGGATTCACATTTTCCTGAGTATGTGGATTCCTCGTACCCTTAAAATCGGCCAAGGCGTTAAGTAATTATGACGTCATAAATTACTTTCAGATTGGAAAATCAGGCAAAATTGCATTTTGGCAAAAATGGCCACCAAAATAAAGATTTTGCTATAAAAGTTCTAAATAACAGATTTTCGTCCGGTTTTTTTGCTAATTATGAAGGAAAATGATGATTCTAACATATTTTGTAAGTTTGAGTCTTATAGCGTGAATAACTTTTTCAAAATGGCGACTTAAAAACTTCCGGGATTTCACCCCCCTCCCCCTACACCCCAACTTTAACGGCCTATCCTTACCCCACCTTAAGTGGTACCCCCTAGGTTTTTCATCAAAATGAAAGCAAAGGATGTAAAAAAAATACCCCAAACCCTGGGGCCGGCTGCTTTTGCGATTTTATGAAGCGGGAAAAACCTTAGGGTGCCCCTTTCGGAGAATAAGGGTTAAAAGACATTATACAAGCATATAACAAAAGACACTTTTATACTAAGTTGCATTGCAAACGGATATATTCTTGAGGTGTAAATATTCACACAAAAATCGTTGAAAGAGTCTGCAATTTGTTTTGGTTCTGTAACCTGTCCATCTGTATCTGTTTTGAAACTGCACCGATAAGAGCGTTTATAGTTGTCCATGTTTTCCTCAGTGATGCTATTTTTAGAACTTTCAAACTTTTTGTAGTAATTTTCTCATTTGCACTTTCTAAATAAGTTATTTAATTTATTTCTGTTTTGTCCTCTGTTTGTTTAAGTATTTCTCATATGATTTATTATTATTGTTAATACTTTTCAAAGATATTACAGTTGTCTGTCTGTTCGTTTTGTTTTTTTTTAAGTGGAATACATTCATTATATATTTCATTGAATTTCTTGGTAAAATTGGTATAGTGTATATTTACATAATTACCAGAGATAATATCATTATTCCAATCTACACTTGATAACTCAGTTTTAAACTTTTTTTATGTTGACGTCGCTATGAATTCTTTTATACATGTATTTGTTTCTTACATTCCTGTATTTCTTTAGATTATGAATTTGATTATAAAGTATAGTGGGAAAATGATCTGTTAGGTCGGTTACTAAAATGTTGGTCTTTATGATATCATCATTTGAATTAGTTAATATAATTATTATTGATGTTGTTTTGGTTATACAAGTGGGTTTTATGACTTAGATTAAGCCTTTGTATCGGGGCATGAGACTAGAATTCCTGATTTCTTTTCTCAAGAAGTAAGGGCTAAGAGTAAATTTTACAATTGTGTAGGGAGTGGCCATCTTTCTCTTTCTCTTTTTCTTGCTATCTTTTCTATTTTCGGCATCTTTTTAAAGATGCATTTGGCCAGCATGCATATATTAGCCATTTCTGGCTATCCAGGTTGGTACATCTGTATGAGCTTGGAAGAGACCATGAGTTCATCATGGATCTAATTGCATGTGTCCGTCACGGACCAACCGAGGTAAACAAACAAACAAACAATGACTGTTGGCGTTATCTATTAGAGTAAATTAGGTCTAGGAAATCGCTCGTCGGTTAATGAATTTCAACTTTGAGTAGATCTACGAGGGTCATTCAAAAAGTTCTACCTGTTGTATCATAACTTTTGTTCTCATAAAAGTAGCTACTTGAAATTTTGCCAAAATATAGTTAAGAATGTCCCCTACACATGGTGCAACAATCATATTAATATCTTATCTAGATTTCTGTAAGTGTTATGAAAATCACAGAGGGTTTCGTTACACCGGAAACGGTCAAAATATGTGCAACAGTTTTAAAAGTGGCTCAAATACAGTGAAATAAAAAGGCCATCATATAGCCATGTAGCATTGCTATAGAGTAAAAAAATTGTAAAACATAGGAATGAACATACAATTATGCGGGATGATTAAAAAAGCTGACCCAAACTGCAAATAATGGTCATTCACAAGGATAACAATAATAGGAACATATAGCCCCTCCAGCAATGATATCAAAATCACCAAAGACACAGTTTACGAAGAAATTGACCTTAATAAAACAAGATACAAAATGGTGGCATTATGAAGCTTTATTAATAAAATGATTTCATGGTAGATACCAAAGGCAACCAAATTCATGTTTTTTACAGAAAAAAGTGGTGTAGTAGTTTAAACTGTTGCTTTTTACTTAAAAACGCATTTGGAAAAGTCAGGCTACAGAGAAACACACTATGTTGATATTCGTAAACCTGAAATGGTACAAGACATCCTTTCAAATATTGGGATTCTGGGTAATTTATGTCTGTAACAAGTTTACTTTATCAGTGACAAATGACTTGTTGGACTGTTAGGTACACTTTCATATCAAATTTATTCTGTAACTTACATAATTATTGGGTTTACAGATGTTTTTTATACATAGGCTCCACATATAATTTCAGGATAAATGTCATAAGATATTTTACCGTTTCCGGTGTACCCTAACCTTACAGTGGTTTTCAGGTAACATACAGAAATCTAGAAAAGATATTGATATGATTTTTACACCATATGTAGGTGACAATCTTAACTATATTTGTGTTAATTTTCAAGTAGCTATCTGTAACAGAACAAAAGTTATGATACAACAGGTAGAACTTTTTGAATGACCCTCGTATATCATAGTCACCTAATAAAAAGCATCGTTGTTTTCTTTGCTAAAAGATTGCAATAAGGTTTCATAATTGAAATTGTCAATTGATTCATGCGATCTGTATATCACTCCAACGATAATATTTCTTTAATTGTTGTGTTCTATTTCGATAAAACAAGGTTCATAGTTATTTTTTGTTGTACATATATTGTACTTTATGTCTTTACTTATGTATAAGCAGACACCTCCCGAATTGCGACCAACTCTATTTACATGATCTAATGTATACCCGGTAGTTGCAGATAATCAATTGGTTTATCTTTTAGTTGAGTTTCTGTAACGCCAATAACCGAAAGTTTGTTTTTTACAGCTTTTAAACATAATTTTAATTTGAAAAAAAAAATATTTAGACTTCTGATATTAAGATTCAGTAATGTGAAATCAAAGTTGCTATTCGAAACATTCGCAATATGAACAATCAATATGAGAATTCTTCAGGACATTTTCATCATTTGTTTTTGTCATGTTTTTATATCTTAATGGATTAAACAATATTGTTCAAAGTAAATTTCTTGCAAGTTGTTATTGGCATTCAGGTTGTTTATATCGTTATTGATATCATTGAAATCATTAATTTCATCTGTTTCGCATTTTGAATACACCCATTCATTGCGACACGTTGTCTGTAATAAACGTGGTTGTAATTTTGTACATTTTTATACACGAAACATTTTACATATTTTACATTAAATTTGTTTATGGCATGATTTTATCGTTTTCGAGCAAAAATTACAAACATCTTTTGATAATGACATAATCAGATAAAAACAACAAAACAAAGATAACAGAAAAGATAAAAATGAGACTCAAGTTGCGTTTTACGAAACAAAATTCAGATAAACATTGCCCGAAAAGAAATTTCATAAAAGGTTCAATTTGTCAGATACTATGTGTACAAAAATATACCCATTCTTGCGAACGTCGTACGAACCTCATTCTTAACAGATTCGTACGAATCTTTTGTTCGTACGAACACTGTGACCGTAGCTTCACCAGCGACAATTGACGAAAACAATAATTAAATCAGTTATGTAATGTATGTATGTAATATATTGGAATAAAGTGTCAGGAGCCTGTCTATAATACCAAAAACAGTATTTGTAAAATTCCTTTTATCATAATATTTATCATTTTCAGATGATTGTACGCCTGACCCATGCCGGGCTAATGCTTACTGTATTGACGAATTTCAAGATTTTAGGTGTGAATGCAAAGAGGGCTTCGCTGGAGAAAATTGTCAAATAGGTATGTGACAAACTTTCATTAAAGTTATGGATTTTTTAGTACAAAAGACTTTACCGGGGATGATTTTGATTTTGAAATAGGTTAGAGATAGATCGTCATGTGGGTGCAAGAAAGTCTGCAATAGCTATCATAAGTAAAAAGTTTTAATATCTCTTTAGTAAAATGTAGAAAATTCCTCAGATTTTCCTGCAATTATATCAGTTGCTATTAAAATGCCCCTTTTCAGAAGGAACCGTTCCAAAAAATCATTGGACATCATTAGGTCCGGTCAAGCACACGTCAAGAAATGGCGCCCTTCATTTCAAAAAATGTTTGCCCACTTGTGACATCACAAGTGGCCACTGCTCATTTTCCCATAGAAAACAACGCAAAATTTTATATCATTTTAGCTTAAATGAGCGTCACTTTCATGACTTGTAGTTGAATAGATGTTGTTTATTGGTCATTTCCAAACACAACCCTGTATTCATTTTATTTAGTAACAGGATTTAAAAGGGATAAATTTTGAAATAAAACATTTTCCCCATAGACGTACTTACACACTTAAGAAGTCTGCTGAGTTCTGCAGACTTACCATTGTAAAATCTGGCCCTGATCATACGGTTTTTGGCAATTTTGCAAAATCTTCTTTTTGCTCTAACTTTAAAAGTACTTAACTTAGAAAGTTGGTTGAACCACCATTTTGTTGCAAATTTTGTCAGCTTTAATGTAAATCCACTTTTAAGAAAACATTTCAATTTTCTAAATTTTATGAACATGCCTAACATCATACAGAGTGTATTCCAAATTTATGAAAAATAGCATCTATTGCAAATTTATTTTCTTGCACTCACAGGACGAGTTTTAGGTGTCAAAAAGTTCGACAATAAGTTTTTTAAAACGACTCAGTTTTGCTATTTGTTATTAGCACCCTCTAACCAAATACATAAATTTAGTGATTTGTATAACCGTTTTGGAGCAAAGTATGCTTAAGCTTCGGCTGGGTCTAGACTTGAATCAAGAATATTCTACAGTATATCTCAACTCATTATCCATTCTCACGAAATACTGTAAGGGTTAAGAGTAAAATTATTGTACACCATTTCTTTCTACGTTGGACAAGTTGGATGATGTGATGAATGGGTAGTGGACTTTGGCCAATGTGGTGATTTTTGTGAGTCCTTCTTTATGGACTTCGTCATGAACATCACGGAAACTTCCACTGACCAAGCTGGATAAACAAACAAACAAACAAACAAAACATATTATGAAATTTTGAGAACACTTTCAGCTAACATTTAAATTCTAATTTTCATAAAGATTTTTTGAATCGTTTTAACTTTATTCAATATCATACGGTTAAATAAAATCTAATTATTGACCGTTTACTAATAATCAAAAGTGTCTATCTTGACTTCTAAGTCCAAATTTTCTTTAAGGATCAGAGATCAAAGGTCAATTTACGGCGGGATAATTTTATTTATGCGTAAGTTAACATGAAAAATACACAATCGACAGAATCCGTTTGACTTCAGTGACATCTTGTCTAGTTCCTAAAGTGATTTCTTCCTGATATATCTCTTTTAGACATAAATGATTGTGATCCCAATCCATGTCAAAACAACGGAAACTGCACGGATCAAGTCATTGGGTACAAATGTGATTGTGAAGACGGCTACAACGGGAATGGTTGTGAGAAAAGTAAGTGTTTAACCGTTCATCCTTTCATTCATTCATTCAATTTTATTTCCACAACAAAATGCATAAAAATATCAAAATCAAACAAAAGATAAAATGCAATATACAACAAACATGACAAAAGCAGTGAACATGAAATGCAGTTATATGGGGATAATATGGGGAGGCCAATAAGGCCCGTAATAAATCCTCCTTGGTTTAACTCCGTCAATGTTTTACAAGGATAAAAATGGCATGTCATGAAATTTGGATCTTTGAATTTTAAAATCTTTTTTGTGGTTATATCATTCAACAATATTGTAATTTACTCTCCAGTGGTATTCTTTAAATGATGTCGATGTCGAGAACACATGAACAATAATTTTATGACTCTTTTACAAATTTGTGTTTATATATTCGTGATTTTTCGTTTATATATTTCAGTAAGATATATAATATCGTCGCTGGGCAGGAGAAACCTTTTCTAACATCAGGGGCCGATTTCACTAACATTTAGCGATGGTCGCTAACCCCGTTTTGATCGTTTTTGGACTTTAGCGATCAAAACGGGGTTAGCGACCATCGCTAAATGTTAGTGAAATCAGCCCAAGAGGTCAAATGCAAATACTCGTATTTAAAAAAGAGGGCCCCAATTTTAAAACCTCAAATGTGGATTTTCGGTAATATCGGTTCTAGTCTGAATTTCATGATCAAAATCACAGTAAATCAACAATATCTTTATTTTGGTATAAAGAGTTGGTATAAAAAGTTTTCTGTGTCTCCCCAAAAAGCTACTTATGGGCTCCGTACGAATAACGAACTAATAACGTACACTGGTTTGGTCATTGAAATACCTGTAATCGATCACCAGTGTACGTTATTACATAGTACGTTATTCACACGGTACGGTGATGTGTGACATGGCTTTATCAGGCTTTGATTATAAATTCAAATGCACATGTGAGGTTTCTCGTGCCCAGCGACGATATGTATAATATACACATGACTGGTGCAGATACTTCGAAAATACATTATACAATATGTATACAAACTTTCGCAAGAGACAAGAAATAAATTGACGGCTACAGACGAAATATCGGTAAAGCGCTGGTCACAACCCGTCGTGCGTTTTTTTGTTCGTACGTTTTTTCGAGAGGCTACGTTCTCTACGTTTTTTCAAAAAACGCAGAGAGGACGTAGCAAACGTAGGGAGGTCGTGCGTCACGCACGTCGTTGTTACGATGTGCGCACGATATACGTGCGTTTTCTGCAAGTCACACTTGACTGTGGTCGGTGCGTGCATCGTACGTGGCGCACGTTGTCGGTGCGTTGTCGGTACTTACAACGTGCGTGCAACGTACGAATTCCCTACGATTTCCATGTGATCGTACGGAGACCGTACTTACATGTACGATGTACTTACTTACACGCACGTTGTACGTGCGTGCAATTGCCTTGGATGTTGAAAACATGAGCACGATGCGGCATTTTCACTAAAATCCTGAGACTTATTTTTAAGTCTCATGGGCATGTTAAATAGGATTAAAAATAAGTAAAAAATAATAAGATTAACCCTCGTCTAACCAAGGAGGGTGGTGGTGTTTGCAACCCCTAAAGGTTTCTTCCCTGCAGCATAAAAACGCAAAAGCAGCCCACTCCAGGCATTTGAGAATCTCTTTCATATACATCCTTTGCCGTCATTTTAATGACAAACTTTAATAGGGGTACCACCTAAGGTGGGGTTAGGGTAGGCTGTCAAAGTTGGGGTGTGGGGGAAACCCCGGAAAATTTTAAGTCACCATTTTGAAAAATGTATGCATGCTATGAGGCTAAAACTTGCGGGGCATGTTAGAATTATAATTTTCCTTCTTTATTTGCAAAAATTTCCGATGAAATTTAGTTATTTAAAAAATTAAGGTGGTGGGTTGCACTCCCCCCCCCGCTTGGTTAGACTTGATACAAAACAGGCCTGGTTAGACGAGGGTTAAAAATAAATCGACAAAAGACTTAATACAGGGTGTGCCAATAAAAACGCAAGATTTGAAAACAAATATATTTAAAATATAAGCAGGCCATTTTTCTCATCATAACATTAACGATATTAAAATAGAGCTTCTCCCCTTCATTATGCCCTTTGTTTCATCTAATTCGGATATTACTTGTCGGAGTAGTAACAGAATTTTCAAAATGGAGCACAAATTTCAATCTGGTCCGATTTGTGGTCATCGGATGAAGAATGTTAACCTAGGATAATATGCATCCAAGACATTAGCCCCCT
>JXSR01S027704.1:7793-27810 GCA_000969725.1 Ophiothrix spiculata | reverse complement strand
CCCATAGCGCAAAATGAAGTTTGCCGACTTTATGGCTGGAAAGGCACCTATTTGATTTAACCAGAGGTGATATGTTAATTAACATATATAATTGGTAATGTTAACTGTCACTTATCATCTGTATAACAGAGGCTAATCATGATTAAACTGTATAACCTGGTTTGAACAGTGGATAACCATGGTTAAACTGTATGACCTGGTTTGAAGAAGTAAACCATGGTTGAACTGTATGACCTGGTTTGAACAGAGGCTAACCATGGTTAAACTGTATGACCTGGTTTGAACAAAGGCTAACCATGGTAAAAATTCACAAACTGGTATTACGGAACATTCATATTTATATTCATGTTCAGTAATCACTTTTGACTTCGCCTGATCCTGATTTAATCCATCCTCTTCTGTTCTTAACATCAATCTGCTTACTAAGTTATATTCCAGGCCCTTTGATTTCCATCAGTAGACTTGCTATAGTCTGAATCCTTCAATTCCTAAAACATTATATCTATATTCAGCTAAGCATGAATTGAAAATGAGGGACTGGAGGATTCAGGCTAGATTATCCTTTGACAGTTAATGTACTAAGAATGGTAATGAATAGAGACAGCTAATGACAGGTAAAATCAAGGGGACTCTGAATACACCTTAGGTCCCTAGACAGGGCATGTCATTTATGGGTCGTCAGATCATAGATTGTTCTGCGAAATAGGATAATCATTCATTTTGGATCAGTGACAGTGTGCCCATCATATATGCCTCGTAAATTCTTTGCAGCATTATGTGGGACTTAATGTGACTTAGCGCAGAACAGTGGTCAGACACGTGTGAGCTGATATCAGGGATGTTTGTACACAATTTCAAAGGTTTTATCAATCTGTCATGTGACGACCCATAAATGACTACTCATTCTTGAGGGCCAGTGTGTTACAATACTGATAATTCTTCAACCCAATCCATAGTGTTAAAAACTTCCATTATTACATATTTGGGATCTTTATCAAGACTTGGTTACTTATTTTGTGGTATTTGTTTTTACATTGTGAAATTTGTCATTTTTGTGAAGTTTTGCCATTTTGTTCATTCATTTGTACACAATCCACTCATCGAAAATTAGAATTTTAGTTTTGTGATGTTTATTTGATATTCATCATTTTTATGTTTTGTATCTTTTTGTTTTGTTATTTGTAACTAACAACATTTTATAATCTGTGGCATTTATTTGTGTGGTCTTATTATATTCTAAATAATAGTGTGCAGGTACTGGGTGGCCATAATTAATGTGCTCATTTGTCAAAAAGCACCAATTTAGGGGGGGGGGTTGCAGAAAAATGTTAAGAGCAGTGGGTCGCAAAATCACCATTTTATATGTATTTTGGCACACCTTCGTACAAAAAAGTTAAGAACACTCCACAAAAATAGTACAAATTATGCAATTATAAAAATTAAAAAACAACACCCAAGTTTTACAATTTTGGCACATTTGGTCTGTGACAAAATCCAGCCTAAATTTGTGAAATTATACCCCAAACCGTATGCATACATTACATGAGAATCACCCCACCCCAGGATTTTGCTCTGGAACAGTGCATATCAGCAAATTTCATCAAATTAAATGTGCTGCCTTGGATCAGCAAAAATCATTTTCACAAGTTTATGATCTGCCTCAGGCTGGATATATGTCAGTGTTATAAACACAATTATATTAAAATCCACTCTGATCCATTTTTTGCTTTAATTAGATATTGAAATAAGCTCATAATTCTTTCATTGATTCAATGTTGAAAATGATATGCTTATATCAAACCATTTTTTTAAATTCAGGTTGATTTACATATATGGATGGAAGACCATAATTTTTGTATTTTGATTAATTTATTCAAATATGGTTAATTTAGTTTAAAGTGCTCTAGCTGTTTTCCCATTATCCATATCTTAAGATTTATGAGCATCTACTTAATTCTAAAGATATGGTTATTAGAACTCATTATTGCCACTTTGTACCTGTGCCACTTTGTACCAGTTCACCAGGTACTGTATCAAGTTAAACTAAGTTACATGTGAGTCAATGGATACAAGGTTTTTGATCTCTAATTCTGGTAATACTTTCTTCAGAAAATCTGTTTGCCAGAATGATAATGGACCCCTTTGCAAGAAGAGCACGGAAAAACATCAACACAATTCACAATTTTGGCACATTTGGTCTGTGACAAAATCTAGCCTAAATTTGTGAAATTATACCCCAAAATTGTGAATTGTGTTGATGTTTTTCCGTGCTCTTCTCTTTGCCTGGTTAGCCATTGTAGGGAACGTCTCAAACTGGTTCATTTAATTTAAGGTGTTCTATAAAGGTGTAGTGCACTTATGGTGCATTCAGACTCCAGCGATTTCATCACTGCAAATCACTGCAACATTGCTCGATATACAGTCTTTACACACGCTACAAGGAGTGCACTTTAAAATTTCAAGCGATGTCGCTGCGATGAAATCGCTGGAGTCTGAACACAATATTAGGCTGTGTTCACACATATTAGTCATAATTACTTGTGTCTAGCTTGTATACGAGTTGTGAACAGCTCTATTAATAGAGCGAGTCAACTTAGCACTTGCATTCACATATGAACACGAATTGCGTGTTAACACTAATGGGACGTGAGAGAGACAACCCACAACACAAGTTATTTGAAATCACTTATAGTCATGAGCAAGATACTTTCTAATTGCATGTACACTTGGAATCAGCTCATGAGCGGATAAAATAGTCATGATTAAATGCTCGTGTGAACACGCCCATAGTTCCTGACAGTCTTAACAAGCAGTTAATTTTCAATGGCAAGAAATTCAAATTTGATCTATTTATGAATGTTGTCAATCATCCAGGCAGAATTTAATAATAAATAATGCGTAATCAATTCTCTGGGCTTACTCGTATTTTTGAATGCGGTGTTTCATCCCAGATGCATTACCAGGTTGGCTGGTGTCTTAACTATTTATTATGTAATGTTTCAAGTAATAATACAGACAGGATGAGACTTTCACCACTGATGGCTAAACCAGGCAAGGAGTAAAGGGGCAAATTTAGTTTGAATGTGTGTTATAGTGCACTGATCAGCTTTTTGTTCGATGTTCAATATTTGTATCGGTTATGGAATAGAATTTCTAAAGTTATGAATCAATTGATGATTTTTGTGTTCTTTGATGTGTGCCTATGTATCATGACTATCTAACAAGCTTGTTTCCATCAAAATCCAACATCTGAAGATGTGATATCTTAGTTCCATATGCGACCACATGATGGTAGCAAATATCAATTCCAAAAACTCTGTAGCACTGAAACATCATTCAAGTTGGTTACCAGTCATAACACACATTGTGTCAATATTTTTTAAGTGTTCTATCAATTTATGTCATGTGTTCTTGTACAAATTGTTTTGTTTCCCATAGTCAATGAACCTGTCGGTCCCCCAAATTTACCCTATTTTCAGTGAAAACAAAACAAAACAAATTTACATTTACAGGTTGGTTTGTTTTTATAAATTGTTTTGAATTGATAGGGAAATTAATGAAATTGATAAATAATCAGATAATTATGGATGAAATTTTTGAAAGATTCATGATTGATGAACCCTTTTTATTTGTAACCTTTTTTTACATAACCAAAACAGACCTTATTCCTTAATGTCCAAACCAATTGCAATTGAACCTAAAGAATTTTCCCTAAATAAACTTCAACTCTCCCACACTTTTACCCAAGGTAGTATTTATTTTTTTTAATTTAAATAAACGACCTTAACTCATCAGTACCCTAAACCACCTTACTTAACCCTTTTATCCATAGATAAAATCCTGCCCCTCAATTCATCCCAAGAGGTTTTGCCTTTAATTTGGACTGAAAAAATGTACTTTCTTGTTTTTGCAAATTTTAATTGCCCCTAAGAGCTAGTACAGCAGTGTTTTATCCATAATTTACAGTTTAGTAAGTGTATCCATACCTATTATTTTACTATCAATTTTTAATTTCTTGGATATTTTTAGAATATTTTGAATTTTTCTTTATGCAATGTGCATTTTGGTTTCATGTTTAGAATGATGATTCAATTTGCTGATGTTTTGGTTTGTTATCTAGAAACTTTTGTTGAATAACTGCCGAAAAAAGTGAGTTAATTTTATATCTTTTATCTAATTTTTTGCAATTGTGTACATGCTGGATGTCGCAGCCTGATGTCTACGTGTGCGAGAAAACACGGGCAGCCGTAGACTTCGTAAGTCCGCCCTCATATTTTATATCATTGCCTATAACATCACCCTATTTACAAATGACCATTACCTAGCTTTAAATTGTTGAACTTTGTAGTTTTGAATATATGGGTATGATGTAAGTAAGCTGCTCTTGTTTGAATAATATGGGTAACTCTATGTCAAAATGTCCAGAAAACAAGCTGCGGTTTCAGATCCATTACCAGAAAATGGGGGAGGTGTTGGGCCAATTCAAGATTACAATTTTTGATTGGTTGACCTAATACAAATTTCACACAATTATCAAAAGAGAAAAGCAAAAAAAACACCCTTATCCTAAAGATTATTTTTTTGTGGTGGGGTTTAAGAAGTCTGACACAACAATTTGGTTCAAGATGAATATCATAAAGTCTGGTTGGGGAAGAAAATGTGCTACCATATGGTTCAGAAGGAAACAAAAAATGAAGCTCACAGAATTTAGGGTATACAAATATTTCAAAAGTCTGAAGTAACCCTTTTTATTGGGAGTAGATGTTTGCTTAGCAAGAAGATTTCTGAAGAGATGATCAAACTGTGCAACATGAAAGATAGAAAGCATTCTTTAGGACAATTGCCAAGGATAACCCAAGAAAGCCTCTAATGAAGCTTGTATCCTTTGGGGTCCTAGATCCAAAACTGAATCTATGTATCTGCCATTCTTGGGACTGACATTAAGTCTTTTACATATCAAGAAGCAGCTTACAAGACATGCCATAGAAATAACCTTACCTGGGAGCATACCTAATAAGCTTAACAAGCTAATTGCTCATGTTGGGACAAACCCAAAGCAAGTAAACTATATCTTAAGTTTGACTTTTGTTGTGAATGCGGTGTGATCATGGGCAGTGCCTGCTTTCCTTCCTCTTTCCTTCCTTTCAATCATTCCTTCCTTTGAGCCTTCTTGCCTTCATTCTTTTACATAGTGGATCCATCTTTTATTAACCTTTTCAACCTATCTTTTATAAAAGATGCACAATAAACTACTAAACATTATCCAATGATAAAAAAAGGAAATATATATTCAAGAATAAACCAACTCCCTCTCAAAAGTCATTCAAACATATTTTTCTAAAAAGTTTATGAAATGCCAAATCAACCAAATTTTTCATTTTCATAAAAAGGTTAAAATTAGAACTTTACCTTTAATTTGTTTCAAGATTTCTTACCCAATATTTATTTCATATAGTTTGGATATTTACCATGAACTAACTCTTTCACATATTTGTTGTCACCCATGTCAAAATTCTGGATGTGCTTTCGTATGAAAATGTTTATAGTCATGCAAAAGTGAAGTGCATCCAATATCCATTGAAATCGCCAAAGCCATAACATTTTCAGGCCTATTTTTTAATCATTTGCAGAACTGAATGTGTGTACAATTTGTGTTACCTATACCAACCTGTGACCATGAATACTCTATAGTCTCTTTTTGTATTTTTCCTGCATCATGTTTTTAAGTTTTATCAGATAGTTATTTTGATTTGGAGTTTTACTGGATAATTTCATTTTTGTGCTGTTGAAAACCATATTTAATTAGGAATTGAATTTGATTAATACACCTCGACCTACCCTTTGTTTGGTTTTTATAGTTTGATCTTGTTTTTGATTAAATCTCATTTGTAATTTTCAACTTGTAATATCAAGTAGCGTTTTCTCAGGATTGCAAGTATTTGATGATTCTGCATGTAGGCATGAATGCATGATCTTTTCTCATCTCCTTTTGTCTTTCTTCATTTCTTTCATATTCTTTGAAATAAACACAGCTAAATTCCTCTTCCAGTTGTCACCTCTCTACACTGTTGGTACATAGTGACTTCAGCAGTGACTATGTAGTTACTACCGCTAGGCACAGTGCAGGGTGGTGGTTACTTGAAAAGGAATTTAGCAGTGTAGTATTATATTTTGCATGACTTTTCTTTTTATCACTTTGCAGAAGCCTTAAATGTTTCATATCAAACCAGGATCTTATATTCAATGACATAATTTGGTATTTATTTTGTACAAAGAAATAGATATATTGATATATGTAATAGATATTGATAGAATTTTTGTTGAAATTGATGTTGAATGGGTACCGTATATATTTGATTGGACAAACTTTAGGCTTCTGTAAAGCTTTTGCTTGCTTGATGATTTGTTACTAATTCTGTAATGTAGATTTGCTTCCTCTACATCATTCAAGAGTATAGGTTCTATGTATGGATAAATATATGCATGAAATACATGGAGTACCTGTCATATGCTGTCATTTGTATACAGCTTAGAAGATTGAACAAACTATTATCGCCTCATGCTGCTTGAATTTTATCATCTCCTCAGCAAAGGAGACCTACTATCATGTGATAAAGAACATGTTTCAGAGCAAAACATGATGCTCACCATATTGGAACTTTAAATTATACCATTCTCTTCAAATGTCGTCTTTGCTTTAGTTCTACAATGCTTAAAATTATCACTCATGCATCAAAAGGTATCAAGTACATTTGTATCTCTGTGCACTTGAGGTAAGGTCAAGTAGAGCTAAAGTACTAAAACAATGAATTTCAGCATGTGTTAGCTGTTGCTTCAAAGGTATTTAAATAACAGAAAAATGGACAATTTTGATAACATTAGCATGTTCTTGCATGTAATCTCTTTGAGTATATAGCCATGAGTAAATAGCCATGTAAAGACAACAAGTTCTTAAATTGGTTTAAAAGTACATTTTTAATTGGAAAAAGGAAAATATGTTGTAAATAGGTGAAAGAACATGAATATCATTGGGAAATAGGCCTTTGGTAGTAAATTTGTTTTTAGGATTGTCAGTGAATGGATCATGAGTAAAATAAGCTAATATATTCAATTTTTGTCATTTCATTGCTATCCCAGGACCACTTTCAGCTGGTAAGACTGATATTTATATGTCAAAAATACACTTTGATAGTACTTGCACCTTTTAGATGAATTTCATGGGAGTAAGTTAAGTCAGAGTTTGCTGGGTTTTCACAATTGCAAAATTTAGAAGTAGATTATACTATTTTCCATGTAAAACAAACGTTACGAATGAACATTTTGTGGCAATCTGTTTTATATCAATATCAATATCATTTGAGATTTAAGAAAATAGGTTCCCTATTTTGTTCTTGGTATACACATCACTGGACATAGAAAAGCAAATAGGAACAAGGTAGGTTTCAATGAAGTTTGGTAGGGCATCAAATGTCAGTGAGATATTGATGTGTGTGTTTTTTTGTTAGCTAAATCTGCTAAAATAGAGGTATAAGTGCGTAGTGTGTGGCTTAACATCAGCTCATCTAGATAGAATGGCAACTAATGGTATAATCATAATCCCAACAAATTTGTAGAAATGATGTTACAGTCATGATAATTAATTTAGGACACATGCTTTGTGCAGACAATTCAAGTTGATACTCTGTCGGTTTATACAAATATTTGATGCAACAAGTCTTGTAATCCATATAATATATAATTCCAGTGTGTTTGATGGTTTAAAACACCAAGCATCCATTATTGATTAGACGATGCATTGGAATTATATATCAGATTATACGATAACAAAGACTGGTTGTACCAAATATTCGGTAGCTCAAAAAATTATATAAACTAACCCACTCTGAGCTATTCACCTGGCTCATGGCATCAATTTGAATTCCCTGCACAAAAGCGCTCAAACACCTTTGGATAATTAGAAAGGTTCTTCCAACTGATTCACTTCAAATAATTTGTTCTTTGCACAGTCTAAGATTTGCGAGTAGAGTCTCGGTTTTGAGAGTGAATTGCTGAATTTTTCACTTGATTTCATCTATTCGTTTTCAAGTTACAAGCTTTTTGGCATTTTAAAAGTTCCCATAGGCTACTGTGTTACTGTCAGGTCCCGATAGTAATTAGAAAATGACACACTTTCTCACTTTTTTCAAGCACATTTTGCAAAAATGGTTTTGGATTTGTAAAATAAACCAGTTAAAGATTCTTCTTGCTAAAAATCTCAATAGAGGTAACCTTGAGGATGAAAAGTGGATCATGAATTGTCCCTTTAACATGTCTATGTTGTTCATGAAATGTAGTTATGTGCATGCAATTGAGGCAGTGTCTTGCTGCATATGTACCATACTGTGCACTTATTGAGCTCGAGACTGAGGTTTTTCCCGCAAATGGCGAATCTGTGCAAAGGGCGTATGGAAGCGTCAATGTTTTTAATAAATTTTCCTGAATATCATTGATCTTTTCAGATGAGAGAGCCTTAATGGAGAAGGAAAGGTTAGCTGTTGCGAAAGCCAAACTGAGATCACTTGAAGGAGGAACGCCGTCCAATACACCGCCACCTCTTACACCAGCTCATGAACTCCTAGGAAAACCACAAATACCAGTATCTCCACTCGCTGCTAATGATAAGAAATCTGCACCTTTAGCCACGACGGAAGAATCATTGTCATCATCATCAAGAGAACCAGCAAGTGAGGATAATAAAAAGGTGGAGGACACTGAAAATAAGACGGTGGAGGACACTAAGACGGTGGAAGAAACCGTAGATAAGAATGGCAAAGTTGTACACACGTCGGATATCAATGGAAACACTGATGTAGCTCCCACGGCATCAAGACCACTTGCCAAAGCCACTTCTGACAGGAAAACCAAGACTAAGATTTGCCATCTTCTTTGATAGTTGGTTGGTTGTGGCTTGTTTTGAGAGAAAGACTTGAATGTTGTACACATTTTTACAATGACTTTTTATACATCGATGTTCGTTTTTGATGCCAATAGACAGGCTTTAATATTTTATGCAATACAAAGTTACTTGACACAAGTAAATAAGGCTCGTCTTGGGAATAATGAAAATACAGGTATTTGTCCTTTTCTTTTTTCAAAATTTGATAATCTTGGGGCTTATTTGACAAAGCATAATATTAGAACTTGGTGCTTCGACTCAATATTGAATCATTAACAAAGGACATGGGGATAGCACTGCATGAGACAGTAACTTACTCACCTTATTTTAATATTTATTAATTTCTTATATATATATTATCAAAGAGCCTTATTTACTTGTGTTTGGTCAAACATTGTCATGATTTAAATGTTTACCAGATATAGTACATTCAATTGATGGGTTCTTTAACTTTTTTACGGGTAACTCGAGCAGCTTGAAATATAATGTAACATCGAACTGTACTGGAATAAAAGATTGGATTATAATCACCGTGGATTTGTAATTTTGTACAAAGTTAATTTTGTACTAACTTAAATGTTACATTGAACCAATACTATTAGAATCTACCTACACTTCCCCATTGAAGATTCACTGTATGCGTTTTATAGTAGGAGGGTGAATTGCAAATGAATTAGCCATTATATTAATCATCTACACTCCCCATCCGAAAGATTCACTGTATACATTACACAAGGGGAGGAAACATTGCAAATGGATTAGCAATTTGCCATTGCATCATTTATTTATGTCTGACAGGGGAATTGGGTTATTTTACCAAGAATCTACACTCCCCTTATGAAAGATTTACTGTAAGCATTATACAAGGGGAGGGAACATTGCGAATGGATTAGCAATTGGCCGTTACATTATTTGTGTCTATGCTTAGAATACACACTCCCCTTTGAAATGGCTACAGTGAATCTTTCGGATGGGGAGTGTAGTGTAGTGTTTAGACAGTGTAAACAAAACTCCAGAGTGCAAGGCCTGTTGCTTTTAAATTCAACCTACACCCTGCATTTTTGTCTACGCTGTCTGAGGATTTATCGACTTTAGTGTCACATGTTTTTAATGTTGATAAACCGAAAATACAATTATTAAGTGCTTCTTTGTTTTTAAGGTTCAACCAAGCCCTTTCTCATATATGAAATTGAAATGGCCAATTGCGTTGGATTCCTTGCACTGTACACTTGTTGATTAAATATAGATTAAAATCCAGTTAAACTAATCATAATTGATGTTTGATTAAAATCTAAGCAGTATCACTTAAATAAAAATAAAACCTGTAAAAGATTTTTGAATTTTGAATCAATTAAACCAACCTTAATTTCTTATGAAAATTTTTGAAAACTTTTGAAAGTCCCACAAGAATTCATGAGAAACCATACAAATTTCAACAAAAAATGAAAATTTGAATCCTTGTTTTATGCAACTATATACAGAATTGTTTGTTAGAATCTTTCAATTTTTCATATGAAGTGCGGAATTCAGTGGAATAGCCGACTCATTCCTTTCCTCTCTGTAAAACAAATCTCTAGACTTTGTCTGATGTTTCCCTAATTAAGTATTTAAGTTTCAACTTGTGTATCATTTGCATGGATATTGGGAATAGGTAATCACTTAAATCACCATGCTGATGGTGTATAAAGTATATTATTACTGCCATGTTGTTGTTCCTTAAGGGGGCACTACACTATTAGTATGCCACTGAAATGTGCAACCCACAATAGTTCTCTAGAAAAACGTGAATGTCGCTATTTTTGACCAATTAATTGTAAAATAAGCTGGTTGTGCTGCTTTATGCGGTATAATTGTAAACAGCTGACACTTACGAATAGATAAACTTGCAAAATCAACAAAAACAAAAAATCTCATACTGGCGAATTAGTCTAATGGAAAGTGGTTCAAATCTTGGCTATCCCTAAATTTGGGGTATTCCCATAAAAATGCTGATTTTGCTAAAAAGTTTACTCCTCTGTGCCATCTCCAAGAAAGATATGTTATAGACAACATAATTAGCTTAAAAATAATACCACTCACAATAAAGTATTGCAGTAACAACGACTTTTGGAGCCAGAATTATGTGTGTTTCAATGGCGATAAACAATTGTGTAGTGCCCCTTCTGAAGGGCAAGTCAAATAGTGTGCCCTCTTGATATTCACCTCTAAATGAAAAAAAAAAATCTAAAAAGTACAATAACTTCCAGCCGTGACAACAAAGCGGCAGTTATCACATATTTCCCATTATGTCGTCATTATTTATTTGCTTAACGTCATTATTTATTTGCTTATAATTGACCCAGAGATTACCTCTTATCCATTGTGTTTCAGTATTATATGTTTCTCAACTTCTGTTTGGTCTATTTTTTTAATCGGTTTCTCCTTAAATAAGTTTTAATTGATTTGACACAACCAAGCTTTGTTCAAATTGAGCTCACTTTCTCCTCATTGGTTGTCATTACTCACCGCTGGTCTCTTCCCATGCCACACATAATTTGATACATTGCTTGTAGCAGGCGCAAGAGACTTGCATCGTGTTGGAGATATAGCCAATGAAATTGCTGGAACTGTAAATTTTGCTTCGCCAAACTTTATCACTTATACGCTGTCTATTTTTATATGGTTTTATTTTCACAAAGGGAATTCCATCATAATTACACAAATTTAAAATGTACATTTATCGACTGACTATAGAACTTGCAAAATCAATATATGTGACCCGCCATATCAAAAGGTACCTTAAGGTCAGCATAGTAAATTACATGATGGGGGCCATTAAAGATGAGCATAGTCTAAAATCACATCCAAGGTGGAATTTCTAATATCATCAGAAACTTAACCTTTACCTTTAAAGTGTATTCTATCATATTAATCAGGTTCCAACATCTAAAACATAAGAAAAATATGTTAAAAACCAAGATAACATTCCTTTCTCCATTCAAGTTTTGCTCAGTACAAACACTTTTAACTCTATTTTCTCAGAACTATAGTTTTTTGAATCAGCTAGATACCTTTTACCAATTTGGTCGCAACTAATTTGTAACCGAACATCCCATAAACAAAAGCAAGGTTTTATTGTAAAGCTTAAAAATCTCAGCTTCCAGATGAGACCAAAAATCAATTTAGGGACCCTTAAGGTACCTTTCGATATGGAGGGTCACATTTTGTAAAAATGTTGGTCATGCTGGCATTCATTAAACATTCTTTTCACAAAAATAATAGCATTAAGTTTCTTTAATGATTGCTATTTGAACAGTACTGTGTGCATCAAAGTAAGAGTAGGAAAAAATGTTAACTTACACTTTGCAACCGACCCTAAAGTTGTAAAATTTAGGGTTGCTATTTCTTTCTTTTTTCCCCAAAAATTATCACCTTTCTCAACATTGAATATGATGAAAAGAGCATGATACTTGGGATGAGTTTACAACAATATTTACAAAATGTTAAATATTTTTTAAAACTTATATCTTGAATAAATAAAACACACAACATTATATAAACTATTATATTCAGTTTTTCTTGGCCAATTAAAAAACACTGACTAACTATCAATTTTACCATTGAAGGACAAGTCAACATTTTTAGGCCTAATTTTTTTCTTAACTATGATTTAGGATATATTGCATTGCTATTTCAGGAAATTAAAAAGAAGCAAAAAATATCAATTGCATTGTTACAGATGTAATGTAATCCAAAAGATGCTGCTTCTTGAGTTATGAGAAAGCACTGCAATCAAAACTCAATAAAAATGATAGCTTAGGACACGGATTGAATTTCAAAATATCTTTATCTTACAATACATTTTTGTGAACAAATTAAAGCTATGTATGTTTTCTAGTATTGTAAGTAAATCTTGGAATTTCACAACGAATTATAAAATCCAAATTTGTAAAAATATATAAACATTTTACATGAGATATCAATGTAATATCTGATATTTTGCCAGTAATATTTTTGTACATTTGCAAGGAATAGCCAGTTCTTATGAAAAAAAAAATCCAGCATTAGGGGCCAACCAGGATATCAGGTTTTACTGCATTTACATGCAATAGAGAGCCCTCTATTCTGTATATTATGTTTTATTGGTGCGGTAGTGATGGCTCTATTAAGCTCAGAATATCCAGTATGACAGGTGATTAAGAACACACACCACTAAATAATTCATTAATGTATTCATTCTCATTTAAGACAGCTAAATTATGGTGAACATTATTAATAATTTAGTATTTCATGTCCCAGTGTGGTCTTTTAGCAAACATATGGGTATAAATGCTATATGTATTTGAATTAGGTGCTGGGCAGTATTTTCAGGACATTGTCAATCGAAAAACTTACAATCGACTTGTTTTTGTTGGTTGAAATATCATTATATCATCATTGTCATTATTCCTTGTTTTGGAAAGTTGTGCTAGTACGAACATTTTCATCTATATATTATGTCCAACTTGAGCCAAATTTTCTGAAATTAACATGAATTTGACTGGTACTGGTATCTACTTGTTATAATCATTACAAATGATCTAGATAGAGGTCAATAATCACTCATAGGAACTAAAATATGTGGGAATTTTACGTTGACCAGAGACAGTTGTAAAATCCCCCTTACTTGGACACTTTATTCTGAGAAATGACGTGAAGCATAGAGAAAGTGAGAATCAGAAGGTAGTGAAACCCAGAATTGACCTGAATCTGACCCGAGATAGGATTTTGTGAAGAGGGGAATGAAGATGAGCTTTTTTGTTTAGGTTGCCAATGTTTTGTGACTTACACAGAATAGGGACATAAAATGCTGTTAAAATTAATATAAGTTTGAAACAATTGAAATGAAATAGCTTGGCTATATATTGCACAAATTTCTGTGGAGAATAGCAACATTTATTGAGAAGCGAACAAAAATACTGTGGGATCCAGACTGTTCAAATGTTATGATCATTCAGACATTTCTTTCTTATTATAGATTGTTCTGTAAAATATATATATGGAAGATTTCTCTACATAATTATGTGATAACTGTACACAATAATGCTTAAATTGTCATTTTTTCCAGAAAAAAGTATGGTGAACCTGTATAACTAGGTTATTGGTTTCTAAGGTTTGGACAGGTTGCTCTGCCTGTAATCTAACACTCTGTTTTTTTAATTTAGAGCCCATATTCAGAAACTCTGTTAACTCTAGTTGCCACCTTCCCCAACTCAAGCTAGCAACTCCACTAACTCTGATTAGCACCTCTGTTAATTTGAGGTAGCGACTAAAAGTCACCTTATCAACTTTGCGGTTAAAAAAAATAGGTTGGTTGGCAATATGAGAGTAAAGTTTCATGGATACGGGCTTGAAATTTTTGGTTGGAAACCAACATTCATACGGCTACTTTGTGGTAAAAATTTTGACTCATTTGTACTGAATTTGTAAAATACATTCTATACATCAAGTCAATGTATTGAATTTTTTGCCAAATGTTTTACCAAATGTACTCTCGTTTATAATGTATTGATTAAGTGTTCAAAATCAATGTGACTTTGCACCACAAAATGATCAGAATGTCATTTTAATGATGATATTATTAAGATTAAAAAAATTTCAGTAGAACTCCATACTTTAACTAAAAGATCACAGACTAAAGGTGGTTTCAGAGTACGTGTCGCATTGTAGCTTGTAGCTGCGGCAGACGACCAAGCATTTGCAATTCAGAGTTGTCGTGATGTAGCACGACACATTTGCATACTGCCGCGGTGGTCTGTCGCAAGAAAAGTTGACTTTTCCCCAACTCAAAATACTGTGCCGCTGCGACCATCGCGACAGGGTAATCGATATATCGGCTTGTCGTGCTTGCCACAAACATTTTCTGTTGCGACAAGGTTGAGTTTGCGCACTTTAAATTTTTGCCTGTCGCATGGTCATGCGTCAGTACGACAGGCTAGTCTGAAACCAGCTTCAGTGTACTTTTTTAGCTGACATTGGTTGTCAAAATTAACATTTTTATTTGCATTTCAAACAATATTGAAAAAAAAAACACTCAAGAAAATTATCTTGATTCAGGATAATTAAACAGCTGATTTGGGTGGAAATAGCTCATGTGGCTGTGATTAATAAGGTGTCATAAAACTGTTAATCTATATGTTGATTGAAACTTACATTTTATATTAGTTTAAAGACAGTGATATCAAACTTAGACAAGGCTTTTTTCATTTTGTGGTGCAAACGGAACTCAAATCAGTCATAAATTGAAGACTTTTCTCATTTTCTTGAATCAAATTCCTTTATTTGAAACATCCCTATCATTCCACCATGATATTTTCTGCATGAAATGATGCAGTCCAACCACATTTTGTGGACATTTTTATACCAAAAAAAGTTATCGATTTCAAAAAATTGAACGCAGCTTGTATGACAACGCTACATTTTCAAATGTACTAAAGTTTCTTTAACAATGAATATGGAAAGATGAGTGGCTTGGTTTTGGCAAAATCAAAGATACTAAGAGTTCAAAAGTGCACTCTGTGTCATGTTGTCAAAAGATAATTTACTGGAACACTCACAAGTGCATGATGTTACATCCAGTGAATTTGTATATTAGCATTCTTAGTGTAAGGAAATTTATCAAAAGCACCAAGTATATGTTTGCCATTTTGACCTGACAGACCAAAAAGACATGCTGACATTACATAAATACATAATAATACATATGACATTGATTAGTGACTTCGTATCAAGACATTTTTGCTCTATGTCTCTCACTTTTGTGAGGTTGTTGACAAAAATTATTTAGGATTGACCCTTGCTTTTATAATTTTATTTCGGAAGCCATCACAAAATTTGAGAGACTTACTACGTAGACTTGCTTCAATAGGACTTCACACTGCAAGACTTGAGCGTGGCACACTGGTTAGAGAATAGGACTCTTAATACAGGGGTTATGGGATTAGGTACTTTCCTACCGATCTTGGTAGTCTGCTAAGAAAGTGTCTAGGGCTAGGAGAGAGTCTGCTTGTTATATTGACCAAGACTTGTTTTGTTGACCTAGTAATTATCATGCGACTGATTGACCTTGTGGTAGATCTCATCATCATCATCATCATCATCAGTTGATTGCAGAGCAGGCGGTTACAAGATTCCTCCTGGCACATCTATCTTGGGCAATTATGCCAATTTGGTTAGTAGACAACACAACATCATCATATCCCAGGACTTGATTGATATAGGATAGGTATGAAGTACGTGGTCGGCCAGGTCTCCTTTTGTCATGTGATGGTATGTAGAGTGCATAGATCTTGTAAGTGACTCTTCAACGGGGAGATGCAGGACATGCCCAAGTTAGATCTACTTCGTCCTATCACTGTTCATTTAATCTCCCCTGACCCGCCTGAGCATGAGCAGCAGCTGCAAAGGCAAATGGCTGAGCATTGCTGAACTCTGGTGAGTTGGTGCTATAAAGACATGACACAAACCAGTGTTTACCTACAGACTCATAGACTGACTCACTGACTGGCTGACCGACCAGGGACCGATTTCACTTACATCGTTTGTCAAGCCTGTCATTTGTTCATCACAAACTCCAATTTCATTGCGAAACCGGAAACTCATTAATATTCCCACTGATTCCCAGAGAAATTGATTTGACTAAAACTTTTGCAAAGTCCTAGCAAGGGGTTCAGTTAGTGATGGATATCTTGCAGCTGCTTATGTGCATCTGCAAGATAGATAAAACCATTGGTATATGGGAAGATGATACAAAGTTGTGGCATCACATGATATTATTTTGTGCCATGTAGTTGTTGAAAACCTAGTTTCAATACACAAGCTTAAAATTTAATTATTACAGTGCTAATGATTATGACAGCTCAAATGCAATGATCTTCCGGTTTGCAGTGATAAAGTTGGAGATTGCAATAAACAAAAAAGTTGGAGTTTGCGAATAACAAAAACCATTTAACTGATCTGAGTGATTAGAGAGCTCTTCAATGGGAGCAACATTATGAATGCAAAATTTATGATAGTCTTGTTCATGCAGATAAAACTTTTTTCTCATCACAAAGTAAAAATGGGGTTAGTGAAGTTGAAAACCATTTCAAACAAAATGTACAATTGCCTTTAAAGGTGCAATTCATGATTTTGATATGACAAAAACCTCGCCTGTTTTTTAGCTAAATAAGAAGAAGAGCACATATACTGAAAATTTCACCTGATTCTGACCATTCGTTTCCAAGTTACAAGCTTTTCAGCATTTTGAATATCCCCATAGGCTACTGTGTTGTAATTACTGTCGGGGCCCCGACAATAATTAGAAAATGACACATTTTCTCACTTTTCTCGAAAATGCAAGCACATATGAAAGAATGGTTACATATACTACTTGACGATTCTTACAAGCTAAAAAACTCGGTTTTGATAGAGGTGACCTTGAGGGTGAAAAGTGGATCATGAATTGCCCCTTTAAGATAGATTTTTGGTTTATAAAAGTTTTAGCATTGTTCATGAAATCAGTCCCTTATCTGAATTCAATGACTGACAAAGCAATTCTGATGACAACTACCCTATAATCTTGATCATAAGAACCCCCTCAGCTCCACCACTTCAAATCCTGATGTGGTGAAAAATTACAATGGTCCTCCTTACGGTTCTTATGATCAAGGTAACATGTTCTTATGATCGAGGTAACAGGGTATATTTCATCTCGACAGTTTGAACATACGCAAAGGTGAAGATGAGTTATGTTGAAGTAAAGAGAAAACCTAAAGTCCCCATTGTACGTGTCACAAATGTTAATAATAATTGCAAAAAAACTGGCATCGAATTATGAGAAATTTACAATTGCATCATTTGTGTATTTTTTCTAGATGCTTGTTATTTGATTTAAAAATATTGTCCGCAACATGAATATTTGATAATTTGCCTGCCAAAGTCAAGCCACTCTCTTTACATTAAAATCTATCTGTATGATTCATGTTATATTGATGTAATATATGTTCAAAACATTGATTTATTTGAAAAAATAATAACAACAAATTTTAAATGCAATATTTCATTTTAACAATTGTATTATATTTTGTACATACAAAGTAACTTATTGTACAGTATTAACTGACATCAAAATGTAAAATATCAAATTAATAAAATAGAGTTTATTTATAAATCCAATGTTTTTCAACTATATTTGTTATTTTTGAGTTGTCAGCTGTGAACCCAGTATGTGACTAGACCAAGGAAGTTAGAGGGGGGAACCGTTTTTCTCCGCCATCTTGTGTCGCTCATGGGGCAGAGTTATTGTACTTCCGGATATATTCGGAATTTGACCCGATATCCAGGCAGATCGCGTAAATCTTCACCTGACGCATATACAGCGTGTGCATTTTGTTTCACACACAAACCTTGTCTGCGTTTCATGTAGCGTGCATTGCGACTTACTCTGATTAAAGTACGCCAATTTTCCCGCTAAACCGTTGCGAAGACTCTCGAAGTGTTGCACGCGGAGCCGTAAAATGCCAGAGGTACAATAACTCGCCCTCCATGAGCGACAATCCAAGATGGCTGCCGTCCCATAGGGTTTACACGACGATGAAATCAAAATGGCGGAGAGTACCGGTTCCCCCCTATAACTTCCTTGGACTAGACTGTATCCTCCGTCGTCGACCGGCCAGGCGCACTGATCACTGCGTTGTGCTGGCCAGCCAAATAGCCAGACCGGAACCGGAAGTATGGCGCCCTCAGCTATTTGGCGACTGCGGAGTCAGTCTAGTATGTGACATGATCAAGGGGAATGAGTTGCATCTCGGCCATTCAATCTAATTATGTGTCACAATTTCAATATTTTGATCCAAACCCTTTGGTCATATGCCTCCATAGATACAAATTCTTTTAATTTTAAAAACAACAGAAAGCCAAATTTTAGCTTTTATCGTTCTTTTTGTCATTTTCCAGTGGTTTTAGTTTTTGCACAAAATTCCTCACACCCCTTATCATGTCACACTCATTATGACATTGAAGTGTCACATATTAAAAGATGGTACATGTCGGAACCTTTCTCCTTTTATGCCAACGATAAGGCCCAGTGCAGACTCCTCCATCGCATAGAATGTTTTGCTTAAAATATTCTATACTGACGACAAAATGACTTAGGTCATCGAATCAAACTGTGTGTTTTAGTCAATGACCTACGTCATTTTTTCGTCAGCATAGAATATTCTAAGCAAAATATTCTATACAATAGTGGAGTCTGCACGGGGCCTAACACCAATTTATCCACACCTGAAATTTAATATTTTTTACTAGGGATCTTTAGTTGGAAATTACATCATGATACGAGATGAAAGGTATGCAAGATATTGATTGATATCTATCAATCAATCAATCAATCAATGATACAAGTACCTGCATGATAACATGCATACCCCATGAAGGAGTCTATTTGTACAGGGGACCCACGGCTTTACGTGACTGTCCGACCACGGTGCAAGTAGAGTAAAGTTTCTTGCTCAAGGAAACAAAGAGAATAACCATTGAAACTTTAATAACCATTTGAAAGAAGAATTTGTTGAGAACTGAATTTATGCTAAAATTTCAGGGACTTTGAAACTTGTTTTTTGTACAAATTTTGATTTTAGTTTAGAAGGTATACATTTGAAAAGAATCCTGGACATTTCATACCTGAGGCTGTTTACTGTCATACCTTTGATAGTCCAAAATATTATTGAATGCATTTTTAGGCTGAATTTACATAATGGCGGCCATCTTGGATTTGAAGGTCTAAAATAGGTCTTGAAAAAATTTGAATCATTGTTCATTTCAATTTTAACCCTTAACCCTTTGAACCCTGGCCATTCCACGCGTATCTGTACCGCTGACCATGGCCAACCCGAAAGTTTAAAAACGCAATATAACTCCTAAACTTACTTAGATTTTTTTGATTTCCCTTGCTTTACTTTTTCATTTTACGTTAGTCTAAAATATTCCAATAACCAGCATTCACAAAAGAATATTATCTATGTCGACCAACATATTCGACATTTACATTGTAGTCTATGGGCAAAGCCACATTGGGTTTCCAGA